>PVJC01025432.1:6711-24865 GCA_004026665.1 Murina feae | reverse complement strand
TAGGTTCTTTCAGGCTTAAACCATTCCAAAAATGAGCTCACACAACACACAAAAAGACAGACACAAGACAGACAAGACACATACCACAGTCAATCAGGCTCTCCGGTTCGAGGGTCCCTCAGAGGTCTTGGGGGATCCCGGACGAGCCCCCAAATGTTGTACCCAGATGTCGTGGTCCCCGAAGACCACGAGTGAGCCCTAAAACCGTTGCAAGAACATGAGAGCTTTATTATACAAGTTAACTTGGACTCCCCGCTTGCCCGCCGCACAATGGCACGACGGGGCAGGAAGTAAGGGTTTCAGGCAAACCAAAGGATTTATAGGGCTGGAAGTAGTGGGTGGGGTAACGCGTGTGGCCCCTGTTGATTGGTCGAGGGAAGGTCCTTGGCCGGGCATTTTCTCTGCATCCCTATTGGCAGATCTTCACTCTTGCACCGCCCTTTCGCCCTTACATCTGCACTCTTGCACTGCCCTTCCGCCCTTACATTGACCTTAGCAAATTAACCTGGGCTTGGCTACATGGTGGCGGTCTCAGGGTTTTCTAGCATCGGCAAGAGAAGTGAAGTCAACATAGGAGAGGGTTACCCAAAGGCATGGGTGTAGGGTGCCGGCATCATTGGGGACCAATACTGCAACAGATCCATCACAGCCACTATGTATGCATCCTCAATATGTTTTGAATCACTATTTTCTCTTTGCCTTCATTATGATTGCTCTAGTTGAAGCCTTTGTTTTATCAATCCACAATCTACTCATTTTTTAAAATTTTGTTTTATTGCTGAAAGTATTACAAAGAGTGTTAGATAACTCATTCTTTGTGATGTTGTTCTTCCTAAAACCCCTCAATGATTTGTTGTTGCTAGTTATAATAAAGTATACATTTCTTAGCTTGAACAAGGCCCTCAAGATCTGATCTTAGCTCATGTTCCAACCTGTCCCATGATGGTCCTTATCATTCAGTCTCACCCGACTACTGACTTTTCCGACAGGCCGTGTTCTTCCCTGCCTTTGTTCTGTACATTCTGTTCCTTTCGTCTTCCACCCGTTGAATGCATACCAGTCCTTCAAGACTAGTTCAAATGTCACATTCTCTGTGAAGCCTCTGCCTGCCCTCCTTGGACCCAGCCTACCCTTGAATCCCCAGGTCATCATCATTTACTTTTGGTTACATGGAGGAGAGGAGGGACGGCTGCCACCACTTTCCATTTATTTTTGTGACAAATATTTACTAGGGATTTACTATATACCAGCTGCTGTTTAACATTTATATTTAATATTTAATTTGATTTTTGAGTTATAGTTTTGCTATTTACTTCATGTATTTATTATAACTTTATATAAGCAGTTCTCAAATACACATAAAATAATACATTATTTGCTTTTGTATACAGACTAACCTAATCTATTTTCTTTCTTCACTATTGCAAACATACAAGTAATTTTATATTAATCTAAAAAAGACCATTAGCCCTAGCTGGTTTGGCTCAGTGGATAGAGCATTGGCCTGCAGACTGAAAGGTTCCACATTCTATTCTGGTCCAGGGACATGCCCAAGTTGTAGGCCCAATCTCCAGTTGGGGGTGTGCAGGAGGCAGCCTATCAGTGATTCTCCTTCATTGATTTTTTTTTTTTTAATCTCCCTCTCCTTTCCTCTCTGAAATTAAAAAAAATATATTTTAAAAAAGACCATTAAAACACCTTTATTGGAAATGGAGAGAGAGGTCAGTGGTTATTTACATGTGAAGGACAAAGGTTACTTGAGACAGTGGATGTCAAGGTTGAACAAAATAACTTTCAATAAAAAGTAGAGTGAATAACTAGAGAAGTGAATATTAAAATATTTTAAATGCACGCTCTCCATTTTTACCAGTAATAACATTGTAGTTAAGAAACATATATTTTCCCCTAGCTTTAAGATATCTTATATGTACACTTGTATCCCTAGAATTATGTAAATATTTTGTATTTGCAAGCAAATTTACATGGCAAATTTTATTAAAGATAAAAAACTTATTTTACTTTTAAAATTTTATTTTGAAACAATTTTAATCTAGAGAAAAGTAAAGAGAGTAATATAACAAGCACCTATGTGCTACTGAACAACAAATAAACATGATATTAGCATCAGCCACTCATTGGGGTTTATAGTATAGAAAGTTACAAGGCAAGACGATATCTCATCACAGCCCTAAAACATCCAGTGGACTGTCCAGGGGTTCTCAAACTACAGCCACATCTGGCCCGCCGAAGACATTTATCTGGCCCACTGGGTGTTTTTGCTGCCTTGTTTTCTTACTTCAAAATAAGATATGTGCAGTGTGCATAGGAATTTGTTCATAGTTTTGTTTTGTTTTTTCAAACTATAGTCTGACCCTCCAAAGGTCTGAGGGACAGTGAACTGGCCCCCTGTTTAAAAAGTTTGAGGACCCCTGGTAGACACTTGAATGGGCTTAATAGCACTTTCTCAACAGAGACGCTTCTGGTCTAGGGCTGAGTTATTAGCTCTCGACCCCAGTTCAAGCTGAAGTCCCTTTTCTAAGCTTAAGGCACATGCCTATCCTTGTAATGATTGTGATAAAAAATGTTATTCATGAAACTGGTAACTGGCAACAACTATAGTAAGTTCTGGCCCAGTCAGAGCTACTAGCTGAGCAGTTATTTATTTTATTTTTATTATATTTTTATTGATTTCAGAAAGGAAGGCAGAGGGAGAAAGAGAAACATCAACGATGAGAGAGAATCATTGATTGGCTGCCTCCTGCTCACCCCACACTGGGGATTGATCCTGCAGCCCTGGCTCCTGCCCTGACCAGGAATGGAACCAGGACCTCCAGGTTCATAGGCCGAAGCTCCACCACAGAGTCACGCTGGTCAGGCTCAAGCAGTTATTCCAGCGAGAAAGTGCTTCTTCTGTTCTGGGTAGTCCCTAAAGGCTGCACTCTGGGAAATAACTTCTCCATTCCACGCGAGACTCGTGCATTTGTTACAGGGGATGCTGACTCTTCCTTTAAGCAACATTAGCACTCGACACTCTCTGCACCCAGCTGCTCCAAGTGCCAGGTAAGGAGAAAGCCTGGGACCGGAGGTAATGGCTTTCTCGGCGAGGAGTCTGGTTCAGGCCACACCACCCTGAACACATCCCATCTGGTCGTCACCACGTGGTGCTAAAACACCGGCAAGGTTTAGGCACACCCATCATCTTGGCTGTTGAGGCAAGACAGTGCTCCTCAGTGGCAATCAGGCGGCACCCACCCCAAATCCCTAGGGATTCCTCCGCCTTCCAGAGAGCGCACGTTACCATTTTCAATGCACTCTCTTGCCACTTTGGACTGGGAATGAAATATGATTTCATGTTCACCTTCACAAATGCCCGTGGTACTTCTCAGAGGCCTGAGATAGGACTCCGCAGGGACCCGGTTAGATAACAGGACACGGAGCGGAGCGAGCGCACCTCCAGGAAAGCGAGGCCTGGGATCCCGAGCCCTCGAGCAGCCAGCGGGTGGGTCTGGACGCCTGCGATGCAGTGGGGTCCGTCCCCCCAAGGCGCGGAGAAGAGCCTCGCCAAGCCCTCGGGTGGCCCCCGAGTAAGAGAGCCCCGGCCGCGGCCCAGGTCGTGCATCACTGAGCGGGGCGCTGGGGGCCCCTGTCCCAGGCCTGGGCGCACAGCTGCGCATCGCTCGGCCTCCTGAGAGGAGGGGTGGAGCCAGCGGCTCTTTCCCCAGACAGCACAGCGGAGTGTCCCCGGCCTTTCCGGGCTGTGAAGGGTGCCCTTGGGGTCCAGCGCCCGCGGAGAGATAGGGAGGGAAGAGGGAGGACACGTAGGGAACGGATCCCATCGCTCCGGCGAGCGGGCGCAGGAGAGGAGGGGAGTTCGGAGCGGAGCATCCGCCCGGACAGCAGGCGGCGGGGAAAGGCGGTCCCCTCGGCCACCGGCTCCGCTCCCAGGGCGATCGGAGCGGCACCTGTGCAAAGCCTTCCTCCTCCACGACGCCGTGGGTGGGGGTCGGGGGACCCCAATCCTGTGGCCCCCGCCCCTGCAGCCCAGGTCCCCGCCCCGCGCCGCCCCGCCCCGCCCCGCCCGGGCAGGAGGTGAGGCGGGAGCCGGCGGAGTGGCGGTGCCCAGGGCTCCCCGGCCGGGAGGATGGCCCAGATCCCGGAGCTGGAGGACGCCTTCCCGCGGGCACAGCAGTCGCCCCCACTTTCCGCGGGGGCGCGGGGCGAGCGCGGCGCGCAGCTCCTGGGCAAGGGCGCGCTCGGCCGCCCCGACGGGAGGGGGTGCCTGGCGGCCGGGGCGCAGCCGGGGGGCGCGCTGGGCGGCGGGGAGCAGGGAGGCGGCTCGGAGCTGCGGCCGGGAGTTAAAGCAGGTGCGTGCCCGCTCCCCTGGGGGTGCAGCGGGGGGGGGGGGACCGAGATGAGGGTGCGTCTGCAAGAGGCATCTGGCGATAGACTCCACGCCCCGCACACGCAGTGTGCAATGTTCTGTTCGGGTCTCCGCGGTTCCCTCCAGGAGGATCCTTGCTCACTAGCGGCCCAGGGACTCCCCCGAGGGATCTCCCGCCCCCAAAGCCACCCCGCGGGACGCGCAGGCGCCTTAAGAGACTTGTTCGGGTCACATTCTGATTTTTCTTTATCCCCTTTTCAACTCGCAAATCAGAAATGCATTTGAGCAATGGTAGCTTTTCCTCCGAAGACGAGGATTCGGACAGTCACGAGAGCAAAGCCAAGGCGGCGGAGCCACCCCTGTCGCAGAAGAAAACCATCACGCAGCTGATGAAGGACAAGAAGAAGCAGACGCAGCTCACGCTGCAGTGGTAAGACCGCCGCCCGCAGGCCCCGGCACCTGTTGCGCTTTCGGAGTCAGTGTCTCCAGGATCTATGCTTTTCTCACCCTGCCGCTCCCGCACACTTTTTGTGGAAAGTCTAAAAGGCAAATTAGAAACGTGCCCAGTTTCCCCCTCCGCCGAATATTTGGCACAGAGACATAGTCTGGTACCCAAGAAAAATGGTCCGCTCTACAAGGCAAAGCCTCAGTCGCTCTGTTCATTATTGGCTAAAACTAGAATTTATTCGAATGCAAGCGGCAATGAATGCTTTTATGACTTACTTGCTTACCATGAAATCAGTTTGCTCCTTATATGTTTGTGATTTGGGGGCGTTGTGTGTATAAAACACGACCCTTAAAAACACTTTGAAAGTCAGATGAAGGATCTTAACATTGCCTTTATCCGGAAGAGGGCAAATTAACAAAAGAAGACAAATTAAAAACTATCTATGGGCCGTAAGATGAAATGCATTTGAACTAGAACACATAGAAAAATCAGTTAAGATAGTGTGCTCTAACTTAAATAATTCAACTATTTTTATAGCACTAGTCATATATGATTTATTATAGTGAAATATCACAAATTGGATTTTGTGGAAAATCTTTTAAAACTAACCACTTATCAGTAGGCTTTCTCTATAAAGAACATCTTGTAATATTGATCTAAAAGAAAGATGATTTAAAGTAAAATACAATATTAAACTTCCTCTCATAGTGTGAAGAAATAGTATAATTTTTCTCCCAAATTCCAAGTAATAAGCAAGTAAGTAAAAAAATCTATTCACTGATTAGTTACATATTCTGTTTACATATAAAGTATTATCTAAATCTTAGAAAAATACAAAAAAGCATAAAAAACTAGTAATATTTTATTTTTATTTATTATAACACTGAATTACAGTCTTATATACTAAATTTTTATAATTGTATATTTGAACTCTTTGAAATATTTGAAATATAAACCAATAATCTTCTAAAGTTATGGCTTAACTATTGAAGCTGGTTAAGACCAGAGCAGTAAATAACTGAGCTGATAATCTGAAATATTTAGGACACAACTATTTTCATTAGGAGAATTGGGGCAAAAATGTTTTGATTTCAGATATATTATGGAGGTTTTTTTGAATGATCATTTACATGTTTTTTTTCAGTTCAAATTGAGTGAATGGAAACAAACTTGCGTTTTTATTTTATAAATATGAATGCATTATGATTTTTAAAAAGTTATACTCCAAATTAACCTTGTGTTCATGTCTAAGATTACTCCATAATTTGAAGACAAAAGCAAAGCCTACAACAACACCAAAACAGCCAAGGGGGAAGTAGGCATCCTATGCATGTTATTAATATACAATTTTTAAATAGTTGAGTGTTTCTCAGTGATTTTCATGTTTCTTGAAACTATAAAATCCTGTCATTATATTTAAATTTTCCACATCCTTTCACCAAAAATGTGTGTTGGTGGACAGGATTTTATAGTTTCAAAAAACGTGAAAATCATATATATATATATATATATATATATATATATATATATATATATATATATATATATGAGTTATTTATATTTTGAGAATTTTCCCTTAAGTTTATAGATTATATTGGGGATGGTAAAAATTAGAACTGAAAGTGAAAAATCTGGCTGATTAACTCAGATTTTCATTGTCAACGAGGTGTTTGATTTTATGTATGCAAATCTTACTTTATTTTCAGTTCTTATTTTTCTTCTTTATAGCAAAATAGATGTCTGATGCTTTATCTGCTTGAGGGATATGTCCTTCACCTTTTATCTCATGTGTCTTGGGAATATGTAAATCAGAGATATTAAAAAGTTCCACCTAATTTTAATCTGAATGTATGCTCCATATTGCATTGTTCCCATATAGTAATAATTACGACTTTACATAAAATGGGTAAGTTTTAGCCAAAATCACCTACTGAATTGTTAGAAAAACTAGAAATAGAATGTACAAGTTCTGACTTCTTGATTATTGTTCAGATATTTGTAACTTTAAATATATATTACATTTATATAAATTGTGTTTAATTGCAGTTATCAATGTCCAAATTAAATGGAATTCTCTATATTTTCAAAGTTTGTATTATTATATTTATAATATAGAGATGAATTTGTCATATTTGTAGGTATCTATAGAGAATTGCATAATGTTTCAAGTGTGCAGAATGTTTTAGGTAATTACAGTACTCCTCTCAGCTAAAAGGTGTGGGATAGAAATTATCAGTACCATTTCGGAGTTGAGTGAAATGAGTTTATTCTTATGTATTTTCCAAATAAATACATCACCATGCTTCCCTAACTATGTGGGGTTCAGAATTAATTTTTTGAATGAAAGTATAAGAAAGTATGGCATTTGCCACCCTGAAGCCTGACAGCCCTTTAGCATTGATAACGTTCTTTTAAAAAACCATCACCTTCAGCTTCACCATTAATATTTGCATATCACAGAGCAAATCCTGATGAACATCAAGGATTTACATAGAAGTAAGACCTGTTCTTTGAGGTGTGGATCATGCAGGAGTGGTTTTATGTTAGCCCTTATGCTATAACTGCACTAGCAGATGTTCACTGGGATTCTTGCTCTTCTGACATCCTGTGATCTGATTTTGAATAATATTCTGAATAAAGGAAGTCTGCCGATGTCTACTCATGAACACATTTGCATAGAATCTCTATTCAAAATGGGCAGCGAATCAATATGAAAGGGGAATGGAAGGGAGAAGTAAACAAACTGTTTGATCTTACTTTTTGCCTTTTCCCTTAGGCTTGAAGAGAATTACATTGTATGTGAAGGAGTTTGCTTACCACGGTGCATCCTTTATGCACACTATTTAGATTTCTGCAGGAAAGAGAAATTGGAGCCAGCCTGTGCAGCCACCTTTGGGAAGGTAAGTGACACATATCGGCTATACTACCTTACAATTAAAGTTATGTCAGCCAGACAGCGTGGAAACAAATTCATCTGAACAAGTTTTCATACAGAATATTAAGAAATTTGTTTCTCACACATAAACAAAGTACCTTAAGAGCTGTATCTGGAACTACTATATATTTTACTTTGACTTCACATACGATATATTTTTCCTTGAACTGTATGTTTTACCTTGCACTACTATATATTTTGAGTATTAGAATCCTGGCTATCGGAAGATTTAACTCGATCTTAAAGGAAACTCCAGGTGAGCAGTGACATTTCCTTTCTATGAGGGATTTATTAAAGAGTGTGGTCTGGCCTGTATTGAGAAGCAAAATTAAGTAGAATGTATCCTGTTAATGCAATTGGTGATTATGTTTATTATTTAGCTATTCTGAGTATATGAGTTTTTAACACATTTTTATTCTATTACATAGTTTTCTTAATTCTCCATTTCACTCTGAGTATGTTCATACCTCAAACGCCAAGATGCGATGGGATTGGTTAAAATTCTCTCATTTATAAACATTTCCTTTGACCCAAACTACTGTGTGAAGAGAATGAGACTCTATAGAAATGACATTACTATATTTCCGTATGTTGATCTCATTTTGAGAATAAGGAAACGCTATCAATATCTTGGAAAAGTCTTGTTCTTTGAAATTCTTATCATGCTCTATTGTCTAAGAACCTAGGAAATTCCAGAAAAAATTGTAGGAGGCTTAGTTAAGGCTCAAACATTGCATCTTGTATAAACTGAAATCCAAATTCTATCCTGTAGAGGGACTCATTGTCCAGAAAATAATGAATACTATGGTCTAGCTTCTCCACTTAAAAAAATAAAATGATTTATTACTTATTTTAAAAATCTGTTTATGAGGGATAGTATGATACGGTGTATGTGATCCAGTGATTTAAGTTTTAGTCTAGACTGTGAATAATTTGTTGTGAGACCTTCTGAAAAGTAATTAACTTCTTTAAAATTCAGTTCCCTCTTTCTATAACATAAGGAGGATCAATAAGACAACTTTTAATGTCCATTTTAGCATTATTATTTCATGAGTCCACCTTATGGCAGTAGTTCTTAGTTTGGGGAGTCATGAAACATCATGAGAATCTGATTAAAAACTACAAAACGGTTTCCCAAGAAATTAACACAGACATAAAGTTTGCCACGGAGTCCTTAGAAGATCATGTATGGATTTCCTAAAATCCAGATGGAAACTCCTGCTTTATGTAGAAGAGATTTTTGTTCTTTAATCAGATGCTAATTTTTAGAGCAAATTTAGAGACAGAAACACAGGGGAAAAGTTAAAACACTGCCATGGAGATCGAGTCAAGCAGAAAAGGTTTCATGTATTTCTTAAGGGTTGGAGATGGATATTTAATTATTGGTAAAGCTCTGGGTAGAATTATTATGAGAAACCTAAATCTCTCCACTAAGAAGATAAAATAATAATTGCCTTGGTAGTAACATCAAGTAAAAGCACATATTGGTATGATCTGCCTTGGAAATTCAGATAATTTCCAAATAGGACAATCTCATAAAAAAAAGTACTTTCCTGGCTCTGCTCATGCATTACTGCTTATCCACATGTGTATGATATTCCTTTTCCAGACTAAATATTTACTTGAAGTTCAAGATTTACTTTTTAGAATTAGTTATGGGTGACTTGCAATTAGAACCACACACTTTCTGAAAACTAAGGTAATTGACTTTCTTTTTAGACCATTCGCCAGAAATTTCCCCTCTTAACGACAAGACGGCTTGGAACAAGAGGCCATTCAAAGTAAGACACATCAGTAAGCACATATCACACCTGTACATATGATACCTTGTGCATGATGATTGACACAACGTAAAATAAGTATTGTCTTTATTGATGAATAGAACCAGGTATTTTCTTCTTGATGAGACAGACATTTAACACCTGTAAGAACCAAAGAGAAAAATAAATGGGGTTTAGGATGTTTGCATAAAAAACAAAATTGACACAGAGAAATCATAATATTGTTTCTGATGGAAAAATTTAAATGAATAATTTCCAAAAATTTAAAGCCATTTCTGAAGGCACCAGTGTCAGCAAAGGAAAATGTTTGTAGCTCAATAAGTGACCAAATGGAACTCATGCTTCTAAAGAGCAAGGTCGAAGCCAGGGGTTGAAGCATGGTTCAGGTTTTTCTCTGGTTTTCTTTCAGATACTAATTTCTTAGGATCCTCCCTTTGCCCTTGAAGACAAAGAGCATTCCCAAAGACCTCCGTGGTCATCTCTTAGTATACATAGGCACATAAAATAAGGTGTCATATAGCCCCTCTCTTGGTGACTTCAGCTATTTTTTTTCCTCTCGTGGCAATTTTTGTAGAACCCACAGTTATAAGTTCTTATCGATCAGTTATTTACTCTTTGCAGTTTTTCCTTTCCTTCGGCCTGAAAAACGTATCCAGGTCTCTTTTATGTTGATAAAAATAAAATAATCGCAAATCTACTATACTACTCTTTCTAATTACTGTTGTTCTTTTTATCTTTGCTAGTTTAAAAAAAAATTTTTTTTTTTTTTAAATTCTCACCGGAGGATATGTTCTTAATGACTTTTTTCGAGAGAGAGAAAAGGAGGGGGAAAGAGGCAGAAACACTGATTGGTCGCCTTCCGTGGATCGAATCCACAATCTGTCCTATGTGTCTGGACGGGGAATAGAACCCACGACCCTTTGGTGCACGGGACTACACCCCAATCAACTGAGCCACACCAACTGAGCCACACTGGCCAGGACTCTGCTGTTTCTTGAAAGAGTAGCTATCTGCTCACTTCCCTTAGTGTGAATCACATCTCTCTTCCAGTCCATTTCTTTACTAGCATTTGGGCAAAAATCCAGTAGCTTACTTTTTACTATTACTCATTTTTCTTGGCACCTAGAAATACATACATAAATACAAACATAAAACTTCCTCAATGGCTTCTGTCACAGCCCTGCCAGGTCCTCTTCCTTCTCCTACCTCATTTTCTAGCGCACTGGCATCTCTTTCTGCCCTAACATCTAATTCAGCACTGTCCAGTGAAATATAATGCAGCTGCATAGCTTTAAAAAACTGTAGTGGCCACATTAAAAAAGAACAAATAGAATTGATTTTAATATTTTAATCGAACATATCCAGAACATTTGATTACCATGTGATCAAAGTAAAAATAATTAACGGCATATTTTATGTTCTTTTTTTCTATTAAGTTTTTGAGATCCAGTGTGTATTTGACATATACAGCACATCTCAACCCAGACTAGTCACATGGCAAGTGGTCAGTACCCACACATGACTAGTCGCAACCCTATTGTCTAACTCAGTCTTAGTCCCTTGCCAAAAAAGAGGTCCTATTTTTGGACTTCTCTTTAATCTGTCTTGGTTCTCACTTGATTAACCTGGTCTTGACTTGATTCTTCCAGTCTGTTCAATACAATTTTTTCTCAATGATGCCTCTCTCATGCTCAGACTCTTTCAACAGCTTATCATTTCTACTATGAAAGACAATTTTTCTCACGTTGACATTAAAGGTCTGTTATGAATTAGTCTCAATCCATTTTCCTATTTTATAATCTAGTTCTCATTTCCCAGCATGCAGCCTATGATTTCCCCAAATTATTGTCCTACTATCCATTGCTTCACCCTCAACTGTCTCTTCTTTATTTAGTCTACCTTCCTCCATTGAAATGACCTTTTTTCTATGGGCATAGTGAAATATTATCCATTCAAAAGCCTGTCCCATGAACTTCCTCTTCAGGATCTTCTCTTGGCCTCTTGATTTGTTGTAGGTTCTTCCTGTGTACTTCCATAGCAATCTGTTGGAACCTATCTTAATGTGAAATTCATACTTCAACAGACAGTATTTTGAGGATAAAGACTTTGTCTCACTTATACTCATATTTTATCTGTTGTTGAATACATAATAGACTATCAATTAGTATTCAACTAATTGATTCCAATTAATGTTAACAGTACCGTGGCCTGAGAAGGAGAAATAAATGTTGGCTTGAAAGATGTGTTAGCTTTTTCCTTCTGATCAAATCAGCTTTTATTCAAAGTTGACTCAATTTATCTGGCTGGTTTCTATTGAATTTGATTTTTACTGAATTTTGTGTGGAGGAAAGATCAGTTTGTGTTTGAAGTAGATAGATGATAAAAAAGAGGCAAAGCTTTTCAGAGAAATCCTCTTCCTAGGGCCTACCGAGGGCAGGCAGGCAGACTACAGAGAGTCCATTACTGCTAGAAAGAGCCTTTAGGATCAGGAATGAATCATTAACCCTGTTCTTTGTGACACACAGAGACTCCAGTGTTTAGATTTATGGAACAATACATGGTGATTTCAGGCAATTGGTTTGATATCTAAGAGCAGACATGCCCAAGAACAAAGCATTAGCAATTTGATATGCCATTTGCTTGGTATAACTTGCTATTATATGTTTGGTTTTTTGATATCATGGGAAAATTAAATTTTCCATATGTGAACTAAGGATGTTGAAAGATATGGCAAAATGTAGAGTTTGTGCATCTTATAATTGGTAATATTTCGATGTAATTGTTCCTAGCCAGGTAGTGTTCTTGTTTTTATACATTTCTAAGAAATACCTTTCAATTTTAATTTTAGGAGATAGTACATATCAAAAAGCAGCATTTTCTAGTGGTTAGGAGCATGAGGTTTAAAGCTGGACAAATCTAAGCCTTAATTTCATACTTTCATATAAAGCTGTATAACTTTAGATGAATTGTTCAGCTTTTCATCAGTAAAGTAAGTATAAAATATCTACCTCATAGGTTTCTTTTGAAAATTAAATAAGTATAGGAGTGAAGAATGAATATGTTTTCAACCTTTTTATTCTTAATGATATGAAATTAATACCAGCAATGCAATTAAAGTTATTATTTATTGAACAACACACACACACATACACACAGCAGTAATCCTTACAATGACAACACAAGATTGGAATTCCTGTGTTTTACAAATCAGGAAACTACAGTTAAGATTATTGACTTGCTCAAGCCCACACAGATTCTATAAAATAATAATATTAGCATGTAAGTCAAGGTTTATTTGGCTCTACAGCTTAAGCTTTGTCAACTAGTAAAGTCTACCTCTTTCTGATATGAGTCATATCAATTGTTTAATTGAACTTTTGTGTTTTTTTAAAGTTTTTTTTCTGATCTAAGTTTTAAAATTTTATTTTTATTGGATTTTTATTGTTTTTATTGGATTCTTTCTCGAAGAGCTAACATTTTCTCAAGCTTCAATCATAAGGCATTTTTAATTATTTTATATTTATTGAAGTATATTTGTATTTTATGTAAAAGCAAATTTGTAGTACAAACACAATTTTGTTTTCTGCCTTTAATTTTGTCTTAAACATTTCTATATGTTGGTATATTATCTTTACAATCATCATTTCTAATGGCTGTTTAATATTTCAAAAATTTACATTTTTTGAAAGATGTTTTTATGTTTCTAGAAATGTAAACAAATGATGAAGCAGAAATATAAATGTAGATGTAAACATATTTTGGAAAAACAAGAATTTATAACTTCTCCAAATTTTTTTAGTAATTTTGTAAAATTTATTTTATTGTAGTATTTAGCATAATGCCCTAAATATATTATTACTAAATATTTATTTATATTATTTCAAAATCTAAGTAAGTTGGGTATTAATTTATTTGAACCTTTGTGGATTATATACTAGAATATATTAATGATCATTAGTTCAAAATATAAGTTCTCAATTTTTTACAAATTCTTATGGAATATGCTATAGAATGTCCAATTATTTCATTTGGGTCTGTCAGACATAATTTATTTTAGATGATGATTAACCTGAAAGATTCTCTGTGTTGTGGGCACAAGATGAACTACTCTAAAACTGTCCTTACATGCTTTTAGGGTCCATGGAACAATGTCACTTTCCAGATTTTACTGGTCCATGTACGAAATCCAAAAGTCTGGGAAACACTGGTATATAGTGACAAAGAGATGGTTAATAGAATTGAAAAAATAGGAGTGAATTTGGTGTTTATTTTCACCGAATTAGTTCTGTTTTTCTAAGTTCTGACATAACTGTTATAAAATGGTTAATCCTGTCCTAGCTGGTTTGCTCAGTGGATAGAGCATTGGCCTGTGGACGGAAGGGTCCAGGGTCCAATCCCAGTCAAGAGTAGGTGCCTCGGTTGCAGGCTCCTTCCCTGTCCCTGCCCTGGTCAGGGCGTGTGCAGGCAACCAATGGATGTTTCTCTCACACTGATATTTCTCTCTGTCTTACCTACTCTCTTCACCTCTAACAACAACAACAACAACAATAAAAATCAATGGAAAAATATCCTCGGGTGAGGATTAAAATAATAAAAAAAGGTTAGTCCTCACAACTCATCTCTTTCTCTCATCAAAAGTTAAAAGATATGAACAGTTTAACTCAATAAAACGAGTCCAAAAATTATCCAACCAAAATAAAGAGAGGAAATATTTTTTTAAAAACACACAGATGCATTAAAAACAAAAACAAATGGACAGAATCACTATGTAGAGCCCACTGTCAAAATTAGGAACAACTGAAATTGATCCCAGTGGCCAGTCGGATGTTCCTCATAAGAAACCATTGCTGCCAAAGGTTATGGAAAAGGGTCTCTAAGGATTAACACTGGAGTTCAGAAAGCCTTCCCCTGGCCTAGCGCATCTAACCTAAGTGTGTTTTTAGGACAAAGCCAGGTAACATTAGCATCTCAGCACTCCATCCCTTCCTTCATTCTTACCATCACTCTTTCTGCCAAGAAAACCAATATCCCCAATAGATTCTTCCCATTCTCAACACTCAGATAAAAACCGACTTGGCTTTTGTGCTTTTTCTTCTCTTCTCTTTGATGTGCAACTGATGCCAAAAATATATATACCTGATTATTTTTCTTTGAAACCTTTTTAAATTTAGATTCCTAATAAATGAAACAACATTCTATAGGTACAACAGAGTAATGAAAAGTATTGTTTATTTTATGTGTAAGTGTATTATATCAAGAATCAGCAATCATTCTTATTTATATTGATGTATAAGGCATGGTGTTAAAAGAGTTTTTGAGATTCAAAGAATAGTAAGATAGACTACACGGTGTCAAAAAACATCCACTATTAATATTTACTTATGTAATGAGTATTTTACTGCGTGTCCTGAAGCTGACTAAGCCCTAGGAATAAGTTCTGAGTAACAAGAGCCCATATCCCTCCCTTGCTCAGAATAGCTCAGAGAAGTAAGGGAGAATACAGTTGAGTAGATTTCATGCAAAGGTAGACTGTTTGATTTGAAGTTACATTTTAATTTCTTATAGACTTTGATCATTTGAATCTTGGTTTTCAGACATGATGGACAAAAGCTATTATCTTATTTATTAGTGGTGATTTAGTGGGTTAATAAAACTGATATGGCAGCTGCTCTTATCATAGTAAGTTATTGCAAGTCCCTGAACAGCTTAATCCCATCATTTCCTTATCAGTTATCATTTGTGTAGTGTAAACGAACATCAGGGCTACTTGCTCAGTGGGAACATATGTTTCAGGAATTCTATATAATGACTGAAATGGAAAAGAAGAAATATAGGTGTAGGTATAAATAGATCAGCAAATGAAGAGATGTGTTAGATGCAATGTAAATATTTTAGTAGTAAAAAAAGAGCAGCAATAATTGCATTTGTCCTATTAAAATATTGTATATTTTATAACATTAACTTTAAAATGTACACATAAAAACTAATGAATAATTGTTTGTTTCTAATACAAGTCTAAGGACAGTTGATGCTAATGAATGAGTACAATTTTGTTAGTTCACAAAGACTACTTGGGTTATGAAAACATTTTCTTAAAGAAATTAGCTAATCATACCCAAAATTTTAGAGCATTTATTATTTATCTTCTTTATTAACAATTGATAAAAAATTTAGAGAAAGAACTATGGAATGTTTGGGAATCTTTATTCAGAGTAACCTATAGAATGGGCATCAGGTAGTGGTGTAAAAATTAAAACTTCACCTTTTTATTTAACATGCACAAGCATATGTTTTTGTGATGCTAGAATACTTCTGGCAAATATTTCCTAGCAAGTTTATTTTAGGGAAAAGTATTAACAACAAAATAGTGCTAAAAATGTTGCGAGTGAGAGGAAAAATCCATGTAAACGTTGCATGAAATGGCTCTTCCCACTTTTATGAGGTTTGCTTTTAGCTGCTTAGGGGACAGAGAGCTGCTCATTTGTTGTCTCTTCTCAGAGACACTGAATCATCACTCAGATCATAACATGTACCTAGTTAGCCTAAAAGGAAGATTAAAGGAGGAAAATTACATTATCAGCTCCAGAAAAAAACTGGATATGAAATGTGCTAAAGCATTACAATGGTCATTGCAAAGGAGATAGTTCTTCGCACCTAAATACACTGATTCCATGCCCTTTATACACATTGTTAGGTATACAACATTTGTTCAACCCCAGTGTTTTACTGGTGAACTGGGAATACACAGTGCTAGGAGGAAGTTGTTGAAAACTATAGGCTGTAAAATAATTTGTATTTTATCAGTTTCTAAATTTTTAGCAAGGTACATTGATTCATCAATAAATGAGAATTTTTTTCTTTACAGTAATGTGTAATGGAACACAATGAAAGAAGAGATACAATTCTCTTCTTCCAAATCTTATAATTTAGTAGGGGAGGTAAGCCATGTATATACATACCAATGGTATGAAGTATAAAGCTACATGGGATAAAGATGAACATAAGAGGAGTTCAAAGGAAAGAGGAATCACTTTTACCAGAGAACAGGCAGAACTTCATGCAGTAATGCCATGCCTTGAGGCATGGGTAAGAAATGAGGCATGAAGGAAGAATATTGCCAATGAAGAGAGAGCTCAGCAAAGTAAAGGCCCCAAAGTAGGAAAGCACAAGTTATCTATGGAGAACAAGTGATTCTGAGAGTAATAAATAGGGTTATACGGTCTCAGTTGTAGGATTAAAGGAATTAGTAAATGTACTTACATTATTTTAGAAAAGAAATTCTTCCATCTCTACCAAATTTTAAATTGTGCTCAGATTTTAAGTATGTGATGCTATGTACATGCCTTTTATTGACAAATTTCTTTATTACTCAGGTCAGAAAAGGGGCCTTGGGACTTAGAACCTTCCTGTTCCACTTCCAATTCAGATGGTGATGCTAAGAAATGAAATTAAATATGGTTACCCCCTTATTCTCTTTTATCTCATCCTTTCCCTAGTCTTGGATGAATGCCAATTAAAATGGTAGGTAACTAATTAGGTAGTGGTGCTGCATGGACAAGAGAGGGTGAAGCAGTGGTTATCAGGCTGTGGCCGCCATCACTAAATATCCACCATTCGACTAGCTTCTGTATGACATTTGCAGTCTTTGTACTTGGGTGTGTAATATGCCAGGAGCCTGCAGTTTAGGAGAATATGCTACAACTTGAGACTAGGTAAGATCCTATACTTACTTGTGATGCAGGATTTATGGACACATTTATAACAAATTCTTCGTAACACTTATATTCTGTGACTCATATTTCCATTGATTCATGACATAGACCCCTCCCCCTTACTGCACGAAAGTTTAAAGTAAAAATGATAGTGAACTGGGCTTCTCATTCCACATGAGGAACAACTTTTTTCTGAATAATTTTTTTATTACATAATGTATTACAAAGATTAGTACATATATCTCTTTTTCCCCCCTGTCCTTCCCCCAGCCTCCCCTACCCCCCAGTGTTTTGTGTCCATTGGTTATGCTTAAATGCATGCATGAAAGTCCTTTGGTTTATCTATTACCCTCCTCCCAACCCTCCCTGTCCTTGTTGCTGTAATTTGACAGTCTGTTTGATGTTGGATCTATTTTTGTTCACCAGTTTATAATGGTTATTATTATCCATAGATGAGTGAGGACATGTGGTATTTTTCTTTCGTTGGCTGGCTTATTTCACTAAGCATAATGCTCTCCAGCTCCATCCATACGCCTGCAAATGCTAAGAACTCCTTCCTTTTTACAGCAGCATAGTATTCCATTATGTAGATGTACCACAGTTTTCTAATCCATTCATCTGCTGATGGGTACTTAGGCTGTTTCCAAATCTTAGCTATGGTAAATTGTGCTGCTATGAACATAGGGACACATATGTCTTTTCTGATTGGTGTTTCTGGTTTCTTAGGATATATTCCCAGAAGTGGGATCACAGGGTCAAAAGGGAGATCCATTTTTAATTTTTTGAGGAAACTCCATACTGTTCTCCACAGTGGCTGCACCAGTCTGCATTCCCACCAGCAGTGCACGAGTGTTCCTTTTTCTCCACATCCTCTCCAGCACTTGTCGTTTGTTGATT
>PVJC01025431.1:0-24742 GCA_004026665.1 Murina feae | reverse complement strand
CACCCAGGTCGCCACGCACCCCCGCCCCCACCTCCCCCCAAGCGCCAGGCCACCGCCCGGACCCGCCCTGCCTGGCCGGTCCCCCTTCCCTCCCCTCCGGAGCGGGGCCCCCGGGGTGAAAAGCTGCGGGACTTCAGACGGATGCCGAGGCCGGGCTCAGGATGGGGTGCGGGCAGAAACGGGGTTCCAGATCCACAGGAGGAGCAGAGTTTAATCCAGTTCTTTCCTCCGCTGGTTCAGAGCAACTGAACAGGGAAGGCGGGGAGGGAGGGGAGCAGGCCGAGGACGGGGATCCGGACACCCTTCCTCTGCAGGTCAGGAACGAGGGGGTGCTGGCCAGGTGGGGCAGAGGACTGCGCCACCAGGAGATGGGGTGCCCCTCGGGACAGAGGGGAGCCGGTGCGGGGAGAGGCCCTGGGTGGGGGTGCAGCTGGTCCTTCTTCCTGGACCTGCATGGATGGTGACAGGAGGCCTGCACGCGCCTCCGCCTCCTCCCGGAACCTCTTCTTCCCTCCACAGCCCCCACCCCCCATCTTGAAATCCTCGGTGCAGAGCAGCGGGGCCCAGGCTGGCGGGTTCTTCATTCACAGGGGTCCTCCTGTCTGGCAAGGATGGGGCTCATGGGGGGGCTCTGCTGAGCCTGCGCCTGCTGGTCACAACCTGGATGACAAAAGGGGTGAGACCCCAGGTGAGATGAGCACCCCTCCAGCCACCCCCCCAAGGCCTCTGGGAGTTTTATGGTACCAGGAGCATCAGTGCCCCGACGGGGGGCAGTGCTGGCCCCAGGTCACATGGCGAGTGGGGGTCTGGTCTCTACACCCCATTTTGTAGAAGGGAAACTGAGGCTCAGAGAAATGACATGGGTCACCTATGGGTCTGGCCTCCGGAAAGGAGCAAGGGACCCCGAGAGAAGATGGGGGCCTAGGATAGACCTCTGGGGCAGCGTCAGGAAGCAGGGGAGAGGGAGCTAATGGTGCCTGTGGTCGCACAACACAAAGGCCCTAGTCCAGTGGTCCCCACCTTCCTTGGCCACGCCCCCTGAGCATCTCTAACATCCTCCCCCCTCCCCCCCATAATTCTTATTATTCAAACAGTGAGCTCCTAGTCACGGGAGGAACCCTGAAAGGCCATTAGCCTGGTCTAAACAAGCTTCCAACGAGCATGGCATCCGTGAGAGAGAAAAATAAAATAACGGGAGGACAGGAAGTCCTGAGGAGGAAATCGCTGAGACGTTGTTAGAAGCATAATAACATGCAGTGATAGGAAAAATAGCAAATAAAGTTTCAGAACGTATGATAGAGACCTGACATGCATAAAGACGTCACCATATGTGTTTCTGTACAGTGTATGAGGCCCCTAGAACCCCAGGAAATGCAAAACATTCACTGTTAACATCTCGAATTGCCCCCCTTAAACATCAAATTGCCCCCCTGTGGGGTGTGCCCTCCATTGGGAACCATTGACCTGGTCACTTTACAAGTCATTGAAATGATGACCTGGGAGAGGGACCCCAGGAGGCGCCCCCCCACCCCGCCCCGACTCTAGGGTTCCCGTGGAGGCCAGAAGTCCCTGGTCCCACCTGGTCCCAGAGGCATGTCCCCGACCCCAACATCCCTCCTCAGACCCGTAAGGACCCCAGGATAGTGTGCCTCCCAGAGGCGAGCTGACTGCATTGCAGGGCGGGCAGCTAGGACGGTGCTCATGGTCACAGAAAGCCACGAAGCAGCAAGCCCTCAGCAGGCACTCGGTGCACAGTAGGTCCTCAGTTAACTCCTGCAAGCCACCCACAGCGGTCCTTTCCTTGTCCTCCTACCTGCTCCGCGCGGTCCAGCCCAGCATCCCGGAGGTGATGGCTGCGATGGAGGTGAGGCTGGCAGCCAGCACGAAGGTGGCGGCCTTGGGCAGCTGGCCTGGGAGGGAGGCAGGTGGGTCAGGGTAGGCATGGCTGCTTCTGGATGCCCTTCCCTGCCCGTGGCACCTCCCACCCACCTACCCAGCAGTGCCAGCTGCCCTCTGGAAACCAGGGACCGTCTTACCTGGGGGCACCAGCGTGAGGGGACTGCTCACGACACCGCCGCCATTTTGGGCCTGGCACTGCAGCCAGGCCGGCGTCTGGGTCAGCAGGAAGGAGAAGTTGGCGGGCTGCCCGTACTGCGGTGTCTGCCGCATGTGGATGTGCCCATCCTTCCCGACCAGGCTGTAGGTGATGGGTGGGCTGCCCGAGGCCGCCTGGCAGGACATCTCCAACCTCGGGCCTGCCCCTCTGTCCAGCAGGGTGAGGCCAGTTTGCAGCTGGGACACGGGCTCTGGTGGTGGGCAGGGGAGGACAGGAAACACAGGCATGGCTGGGAGACTCCGACACCCTGTCCCCAGCAAGTTCCCCTGTTCCAAAATAATCAGCTGGGGGCCTCACTGTGACGGTGCCTCCTCCAGGCAGCCGTCTGGATTACTCCCTCCGCCTTGTGTCTGGGCTTCTACCCTACGTGCAGTGTGTGCCGCACAATCTCTCATTTGGTGTTAGTTTCATGGAGTGTATTCTGGATTCCCAGACTTAGCACATAAAAATACAGGACGCCCAGCGCCCAGTTCTATTTAAATTTCATGTAAACGATGAATAATTTTTTTAAAAAAAATCTTCATCCAAGAATCCTTTTTCCATTGATTTTTAGAGTGAAAGGAAGGGGTAGAGACAGAAAGAGAGAAACATCGATGTCAGAGAGTCACATCAAGCAGCTGCCTCCTGCACGCTCCCGATTGGGGATCCAGCCCACAACCTGGGCAGGTGCCCTGACGGGGAATGGAACTGGTGACCTCTCTGTACAACCCACTGAGCCGCACTGGCCAGGGCGACAACAATCATTCGTTAGTACGGGTATGTCCTATGCAAAATCTATCTGGCAACCCTGCTTCTGATCTTTCAATCTTGACTCTTCTGCTGAAATACAAGCTCCTTCAGGACAAGAACTGCTACTTGGAAGAGTCTAGATTCTAGAATCCCCAGGCCTTCCTCCTGATGCTCTGAACAGCCCCATGCCTGGTCCAGTACTGACCACTGACAGAACTTCCACTGCCCCTCGGTACCCCTGGAGTAGGCGCTGCCATCTTTGTTTTGTAGATGAAGCAACCGACGCTCAGAGAGGTTGAGTGACTTGCCCAAGAACCCACAGCCTGCGAGGGTGGGGGTTGCACCCTCCACCTGAAATGCTCCAGACGTAGGGCTCTCCTTCCCAAGCCGCCTCCAGGTTCGGGCCACGGGGTCACTGTCCCAGCCCCGGTCGGCAACACTTCCGGCTGCCACCCCCATGCCTCCCACCGCGAAGGACCCCAGGGGGGAGCTCAGGGTAGCGCGGGAAGGACGCAGGACTCAGAGCTCTGTGCAGTGGGGCTGGGAACTGTGCTTGGGACAACTGTCTTATCTCCAAGAGCTTGAGCTTCCTCCTCCAGAGGCTGGGACCAAGACCCTGCCTGCAGCTGCCAAGATGAAACCCGATAAAACCCCCCCTGTGCCCTTTATCAGTTGAGGTTGGAGCTCAGCCTCGGGGCGCTGTTTCAACTCTCCCTTCAGGCCCCTGGGGGCCCAGCCAGGATCTACACCCCACCTGTGAGGCCTGTGACCCGGTCCCAAGGGACTGAGAGAGGCCCTGGAGGGTGGACAGCCCTTGCCCAGCCCCCAGCCCTCAGGCTCCCACTCCCAGACCCTGCTCCCCGCACCGGGCCGCCCGCCCTCACTCACTGGCCCACAGCTCCCAGTACATCCGCAGCGTGGCGCTGGCCTGGCGCAGGCCCCAGGCGGTGCTGGCCTGGCAGGTGTAGGTGAGCAGGTCTGGCCTGGACTTGAGCGTGACGTTGATGTGGAAGGAGACGGGGTCGCGGGTGTTCACCACCTTCCTGGAAACTTCGATGTTTCGGCTCCCCCAGAGGGAGTAGGTGACAGGCGGGGGCACCTGCGAGTGGCAGGTTATGATCACTCGGCGGCCTTGGGGGAAGACCTCCAGGACTCTGTAGGTGATGGAGACCTCTGGGGTGAGTTCTGGAAGGTGAAACGCAGGAGGAGGAAGGAAGCCAACATTTATCAAGCGTTTGCTGAGTGAACGAATGAATAAATGAATGCTTTTCCTGTTGGTCTCTCAGCAGCTCAGTGAGCAGGACTTATGGGGACTGAGCGAGGGACCCACCCTGCCAGGTACTCCCCAGAGGCCCGGCCCCTGTGCCCCTGCAGAGCTCTGCTCTCCTTTTAGCGAAAACACCACACGTGTTTGTTTTGAAAGCAAATGAGGAAATGGCATTTCAACCTGTGCTGGGGTGAGACCAGAGACCCGCCCTGCATGACCCCAGGCGGATGCCTGCTCAGTGACCCCGTAACCTGATGGGAGGGAGAGCAGCTCCCGGCCTTGGCAACCAGCAGGGGAGGTGACCCACCACCTTGACCTTGACCTTAAGAGTCACAGGGCTAGACATGATCCAGGAGGGAGGGCAGCAGGCGGGGAGGAGGGAGGGGAGTGGAAAAGTGGAGGGCAAAGCCCAGGAGGTGTCTGGACCAGGATCTCCCCTCCCCCTGCTCTGCACCCCACTTCCTTAGACTCACAGAGACCAGGTCCCCAGCCCTCCCACCACGTCTCAGAGGAGGCAGCCTCCCATTGCTGCACCTGGAGGGGGGCTGGACTTCCCCTTCGCTCGCTGCCTACCTCCCCCCTTTCCCGTGCCCTCTCTGGGGTCACACCACCCCACAGAGCTGTGAGGCTTCTGGTGTGGCTTCTGTCCCATACATGGCACCCTGGGGCAGAGTTATGGGGCTACACCTGCCCAGGGATACCCCAAAACACACACACAGGCCCCTGGAGGCCCCCTTCCTAGCCTCCTCCTCTCTCCCCTGCCCCCCAGAGCTCTGCAGGGGTGGGGGCCGGGTTTTAGGATTATCTGATTGTCCATCAGCAGACACCCTCTCACCCAGCAGCACCCTCCCCAGCCACGTCCCTCCCTGGGTGGGACCCTTGTCCCTCCCGCCTGGTGGGCTGCTCACCTGTCTCCGTCTTCGTGAATGAGCTGCTGGTGGCTGTGGGAGAGGGAGGTTCGGAGGGTAAGAGGGAGGCTTGGGGGAGGCTGCAGGCCACCAGGGCGCCTCCTCTGAGCCCCGAGGGAGGCACAGGGGTATCACATGTCCTCACTCACAAAAGCTGTTTCGAGCCCACGATGAGCTCATCAGCCCGTTTTGCAGATGTGTGACTAGTGGCCCGGGATGGAGAAGCCGCACGCGCCATGACAGGCTGGTCTGAGACCCAAGCCCACGTCTTTGCCTCAGTGCCCTGTGCTTCCGGGGTGTCCCTACCTGCAGTCCCATCTCCTCTGTGCCCCCAGCACCCACCTCAGGGTAGTGGCCCCTCCCAACATGTCCCCAAAGGCTCACCCAGCGTGGCCAAGCAGAAGAGCAGTGGGAGCCTCATGCCTCGGTCAGCGTGGGGCCTCGGCCCAGTCTCAGAAAGCCTCCCCTGGCGGGGCCTCCTCCAGGCTGGACTCCCAGGATGGTCCCTGGGAGGTACCTGCATTGGAGAGATAACCCCGAGGCCCTGGGGCCCCAACACCAGGGCTGGGCCCCCAACAGCAGACTCCACCACACCCCACAGGGAACTGGCCCCTCTGCTGGGAGGTGGCCCTGCGCTTGCCGGGTGGGTCAGTGTCCCGTCCTGAGCCCTGGAGTCCGCCTGTTCCTAGGACGAGGCTCGAGTTGGTTAATCCGATGACTTCGAGGTGGGGATTACCCTGGATTACCGGGTGGACCTGGTGTGATGCCCAGGGCCCCTCCCAGGCCCCACGGGGGGTCTGACACAGGCTGGAGGACCCGAGGGCTGGACCCATCAGAGAAGCAGGCAGGAGGGGCAATTTCCAGCTCGCACCCTGGTTCACTCGTGACCACTTCGGGCGCCTGTCAGGTGCCAGTGCTGGGCTCAGCCCTGAAACGCAGCCTCAGGCTGGATGAGGCCCCCCACCCCCAGGTTCTGGGCTGGAGCCCCGCCCTGAGTGAGGAGGGGGGGGAGGAACCGCACTCTTAAGAAGCACAAGGCACCCCAGGACGCGGTGTAATTGCTTATTTAACCCTCACAGTCACTCTGAGGGCGGCTGAGGCCCAGACTACTGCCCCCCCCACGCTCCCCTCCCAGCTCGGGGAGCCGGCCTTGCACCCGGCGGGAAGTGCTCCCTGGAGGGACAGAAGGTGGTAGCAAAGGACCCCCTGGCTCTGCTGCGGCTCTCAGGTGAGCGCCACCCTCACCCAGGGGCTCACCCACTGCCCCCCTTAGAGCTCACTCTTTTTTTTTTAATTTATTGATTTTAGAGAGAAAGGTAGAGGGAGAGATAGGAACATCAATGATGAGCGAGAACCACTGATCGGCTGCCTCCTGTATGTGCCCCACTGGATGGAGCCTGCAACCCGGGCCTGTGTCCTGACCGGGAACCCAACCAAGACCTCCCGGTTCACAGGTCAGTGCCCCACCCCTGAGCCACACGGCCCGGCCACCCTCAGAGCTCTCCTGAGTCAGGAGCCGCGTGGGCCTGAGAGTCTGCATTTCTAGCCAGTCCCCAGGCGAGGCAGGGGCTGCTGGCTGCGAAGCACAGGTTGACCCCGCGATGCTCGTGAGCACACGGCACTTCCGCGTGGGCCAGGCAGGGCCCCCCTCACTGAGCCGCACTGCTCCCTGGCAGGGCCCCCCTCACTGAGCCGCACTGCTCCCTGGCAGGGCCCCCCTCACTGAGCCGCACTGCTCCCTGGCAGGGCCCCCCTCACTGAGCCGCACTGCTCCCTGGCAGGCTCTCTGCCAGCCTGGAAGGGCCCAGCACGTGCCCACAGCTGATGGTCTTGTGACGCTGGGTGAGTGAGAGGACAGGGGCAGCCGGTCAGCCATGCCTTAGTGACCACAGGAAGCCCGTGGCTTGAGGGCACCGGTTCAGAGCTGCCCAGACACTGCCCCAGGCCTGGAACCCAGCCAGGCGGGGCCCCTGGTGGAGGTGGGGGCTTTGAAGCAGGTCCCGGGGGGCTGTGGAGCAGGTGTTGTCACCCTGTGGGTAAGCGGTCCCGATGGGGTAAGTCACCGGGGCTTTGGACCTCGGGAGGCCGGGCGGTCGGCTGGGCCTGGGCCCAGCGCCTGTGGCTGGTGGGCAGCTTCTCGGTGTCCTCAAGGCTGAGCGTGGATTTAGAGCCGCTGCAGCCTCCGGCTTCGAAACGGGGTTCTGGGCCGTTCGCCCTGCGCATTTGCTCTAACTCAGCGGTTCTCAACCTGTGGGTGGCGACCCCTTTGGGGGTCGAACGACCCTTTCACAGGGGTCACCTAAGACCATCCTGCACATCAGATATTTACATGATGATTCATAACAGTAGCGACATCACAGTGATGAAGTAGCAACGGAAATAATGTGATGGTTAGGTCACCACACGAGGAGCTGTATTAAGGGTCGCGGCAGTAGGAAGGTTGAGAACCACTGCACTGTGCCAGGTTGACCCTCCCCACGGGCGAAGCCTCAAATTTTATGACGGTGCTTCCATGGTAGACAGTTCCTGAGCACTGCCAATGGGCGTGCATTTATAGATTGTATTCATGGGTTATTTTACTAACATATCACGTAATTATAAAACAGTCAACAAAATACAACATTTAAAGAAATAAGAAACATATAAACTATACAAAGAAATAAAAAAATATAGACTATGAACACAAGTTCCACGTTTTCTTCCTGCTGCCCTTGGCTGTGTGGACCCCGCTTTGGGGCGTCACCGGGGAGCAGAAGCGCGGGGTAAGGGGCCTCTGGGGTGGCGGTGGGGCAGCAGGGCGGCTGGAGAGACTCCAGATGGAGTGGGGGTCGGGTGCTACAGCCCCGTGCTGCTGGGGAAGCGGAATCTATACGCGGGATCCGCCTGGGAGGGTGAGGGCCTGGGGGACCTGAGGGCCTTGGGGGACCTGGGCCGTGGGGAGCCCGGGCAAGGGAATCCGGGGCAGAAGGACCGCGGGCGCAAAGATGGAGAGTGAGGCGATTCGGGCCCCAGGGAGTCACCAAGGCCCAGTTCTGGCAGCAGCCGGGACAGGTCCTCCACCAGGTGCCACTTCTCCTGGACTTGCTGCGGGGGAGCAACCGGCCAGTTACAAAGGCGCTGACCCCCAGGAGCAGCCTGGGCCCCCCAGGAGCATCCCAGGCCCCTAAAGAGCAGCACAGGCCCCTCAGAAGCAGCCCAGGCCCCCCAGGAGCATCCCAGGCCCCCAAGGAGCAGCACAGGCCTGGAGCAATCAGCCAACCTCCCAGCTGAGGTTCCCAACGGGCCCCACCCCCAGGCCTTCCTCCCCGCGGGAGGCCACACTCCTGTTCGGTCTCCAGGCTAAGCCACATTCCTGGCTCCTGGCACTGCTTGGCCCTTTCCCAGCCTCCGCCCCCTCTGTTCCCACCCTGAGACCACCGTTCTCGGACAGGGTCCCACTCACCCACACCAGCTGCTTCCGGAGCCCCTGGATGGCCCTGGCATTGGCCTGGGACTGGGAGACGCACCCGGTCAGCACAAGGCTTTGGATAGAGGGCAGCCAAGGTCAGTCACCCCCACACTTCCACCCCACCTCCTGGGGTCTTCTCTCTGCCTGGGCTTGCAGACCCGGCTTCCTCTCACCTCTCCTTCCTCCCCCAGTGACGGCAACAACCACTGTGGGTTTTCAGCCTGTGCGTCAGGCACTCGCTTCCCCGGGGTCAGATAAGGTGCCTGTGTCCAGGCGAGGCCCCAGGGGCATAGGAGGAACCCCCAGGTCACCTGCTTCCCTGGGCCTTCTGTGTCCGGCTCCCAGATCCCATAAGACTGGCTGGGGGTGCCCATGGAAGGACCCCCCCCAAGGGGCCCCTCCCTTGACCCCTGCTATCCTAGAGGTACCTGAGCAGAATGAGGAGGGGAAAGCTGAACGCCTGGGAGCCCAGGTAGTGGAGGGCCTGCTGGCCAGGGGGTGGCAGCCGGAGGGCCACCAGCTCAGGGATCACCTGCCAGGGGGTTGAGTAGTTGGCGAAGAGGCCGCAACCCCGAGAGGAGTGGATGCTGCGGAGAGACCGGCATCAGGGCCCAGTGAGGAGCTGCTGGCCCAGCCCTCTGCCTCCTGCCCCTCTGCTTCCCGCACCTGCTGACCACGTAGCCCAGCGGCACGGTGGCCAGAAGCAGGCCCAGGATGAGCACCAGCTGGAAGAAGAAGGTGGAGCTCGAGGCCCGGAACCGCCGAAGGGACGCCTTGGAGTTCCTCAGGAGGGTGTACTGGGGGGCAAGCAGCAACAGTGGGGCTGTCAGCTCCCATTTGCAGGAACTCAGGAGTCCGAGGCAGGGAGGCTGGGGGGCAGGGGTGAGGGCAGAGGCAGGACGGGAGCCCCCCCTCGAGGTGCCCACCCAGGGCACCCTGCTCCCTCCCGCCGCACCTTCTTGATGTAGAAGGTGAGGAATATGAAGACGCTGTGGAGCAGGGGCAGCAGGGGGCAGTAGAAGAGGCCCATCCAGATGACCGTCTGCCCCGCCACGATGTCCAGCACGTTCGTGGGCACGAGGAACTCCTCCCGACCCAGCCAGGTCCAGAACCGGCCTGAGAACCGCTCCACCAGCATCCTGGTGCCCAGCATCACCGCGGGAGGAGCGTGTGACCACGTCCGTCACGGTCATGGCCACGGACCATCCCACACTCACTCACAGACACACACACAGGCAGAACTGCTCACCCCGGGCTGCAGCCACTGGCCACCCCGGACATGTCCAGGTCCCCACGCGGCTCACCTCCTAGGCAGGCTGACGAGGAAGGCGAAGGCCACGGTGAGCAGGAAGTTGAAGGTGCTCAGCTTGTACAGCTCCTCCCCCACCGAGTTCTCCCAGCACTGGGCAGAAAGGTTCCGGTCACCACCCACGGGCCCAGCCCCCCCTCACCCACCCGTGCGGGGTATCTCTGTGGACAGGAGCCTTGCCTGGAGCCTGATCCGATTGCTAAGTGAAAGCCCCGGCCCCAAGGATAAGATTCACGCATGGAAAACCGACCCCCAGGGCTGCCAGCCTGCACTGAGCCGTGTGGTGCAGACAGCACCTCCTGGAGGTGTGCCCAGGTATGGGACGCCCCCCCCCCCGCAGCCTCCCCCCGCAAAGGTGAGACCTGGAGAGGAACCAGGAGGTGAACGGGGCAGGAGGGCAGAGAGGCGAGGAGACGCCCAAAGGGACGGGCCCGCGGGAGCCCCAGCCACCTGGTAGTCACAGGCGTCGTAGCCGTGGGACTCACAGCTGGTCCTGTTGCGGCCGAGGCACAGCACGGTCTGGCCCAGCGAGAAGGAGAACATGCCCAGGCTGGCCAGCTTCAGCACCACGCACCTGCGGGCCGGGCGAGTCAGGGCAGGGCCCGCCATGGAGGGGTGGCTGCTGCCTCCAGAGCCCAGCCTCCTGCCCCCCTGCCCCCGCCGTGGCCACGGTCCCCAAAGTGTGTTCCCCAGATTGGTCTCCGGATGATTCCCAAGAGAAGGGTTCTGTTTGTCAATCCATTTGGGAAACACTGCACAGCCTGGCCGTCCTTCCCCGTGCCCCAGCTTGGAGATGCGCAGGCCCAGGTGGGCCTTTACCATCATTACTTGTTGCCTCTGTACCCACACATACGTGCACCCCCTGAGCCGCTGTACCCGCACACAGGTAGCCGGCCAGCCCCGAGCCCCCAGGCGCGTTAGAGCTGAGTGTGGGCTCTCCAGGCTGACGCGTGGCGGGCTGGGCACAGCGGTTCTTCTCTGAGGGAGGCTGGGAGGTGGTGGTGGGGGAGAGAGGGGGCAGATGGAGCGCAGGTGGGGGAGGTGCACAGAGGGGCTGCGGAGCCGTGCAGGACCCCGGCCAGGAGCCGGCAGAGGAGGGCTTGTGTCTGAGCCTGTCCCAGCTGGCATGCGAGCGTGACCTTGGCCAGCCCACTGGGTCCTGTCTGTCCGAAGGGGATGAGGGTGGTTCTGACTTTACGGGTCATGTGAGGGTTGCCGAGGGAAGGGGTGTAAGGTCCCGGGTGCGTGGGAACCGTGCATCCCATGTCCCTGGTTTCCCCACGGGTGTGACGCTGGTTCCCAACACCCTCTGGCAAACCAGCCGTGGGCCCCTCGGCGTGGCCGGTGCTTGGTCCAGGCCACTCTCTGGTTCTGGGCCTCCCACCAGGGCCCCCTGGGACAGAGTGTTCTGGAAGCACCTTCCTGCCTTCCCTGCTTGGGACCCTGGTGCCAGGAGACCACTGGCCCCGGGGCTGCGCTCACCAGATGAGGATGAGGTTGACCTCGGTGTTGGGAGGGTAGCTCTCCAGCTGTACCAGGAAGACAAACAGCAGGGGACCCAGGAAGTTGACCAGGGCGATGACCCCAGGGGGCAGGTACTGGAGCAGCACAAACAGGGTCTCCTGCCGTGAAAACAGGGAGGGGGTGCCATGGGCTGGGGTGCCTGGTAGCTCCCCGCCCCTCCACCCCCTACAGGATAACTCTGGGGCAGGCCCCCGCGCCTGGAAGGCCCCGGGCGATGGCGAGGTGGCAGCCGAGGGGTGAGCCAGTCTGATGGGGCCCTGACTGGGCGCGTCGCTGTAACCACTCTGACCTCAGCTTCCTCACCTACCCCCTGCCTCCTCCCACAGTCTGGCCAGGACTAAACAAACATGTCAGCTGCCTGGCACCTCCTTGTTGTCCTGCGAGTACTTGGTGGCCCAGAAGATGGCGCTGATGGCCCCGACCACCAGGAGGCCGATGAGGATGTTGACGCGCAGGTAGGAGAGCAGATGGCAGGCTCTCTGGGCCCGCGTCTGCTGCAGCGCCAGCTGGAACCGACGCCCCTCCTCCAGCTCCACCTGCAAGGGCGGCGGAAGCAGAGGCAGGTGGGGCCGCCAGGGTCTAGGCAGGGTTGGGGTGACACAAGGGCAGGGACAGGCCCAGGAGAGCAGGTGAGCAGAGGAGCGCTCACACCTACACCCGCACAGCCTCCACCTCCAGGTGTAATATCTGTGTGCACGCATGTACACACTCACACACACACTCACTCTCATATGCGTATCACATGCTCTCTCTCTCACACACACACACACTCACACACTCATCACTCGCACACCCCTCACTCACCTTGAACTCGTTGCTGATCTCGTGCTGTTTGATGGTGGCTGCCTCCTGGCCCCGGATGCAGAAGTCCCAGGAGGAGAAGACCTTGGCGCTGAGTGGCGACCGGTAGTCCTGGCCCAGGAACAGCTTCTGGGGCAGCCCCTTCACCATCCTGGAGGGGCAGGAGACCACGGCCTGTGGGGGCACCTCTGGGCTGCCAGCCTGGGCCGTGGCTATGGGTCTGAGGTAGGCAGCCCTGGGGCCAGGCGTGGGTGGGGGAGGGGACACAGAGGCAGTGGCCTGGGGCCCTGAGGGCTGGAGCCGGGGACCCAGAGATTGTGCCCAGGAAGCACCCATGAGCCTTCCTGGATGACAGCCAGGACCTTGCTGCCAACTTGTGGCGGGACTATGCCCAGGGAGGGTGAGCGGGGAGGACCCGGCCTGTTAGGAGTGAGGGCAGGATGCTCACCGCCGCAGGGTCCCGCAGAAGCAGAGCAGGAGGCAGGCCAGCGGGCTCAGGAGGTAGGCCAGGCGGATGCTGTAGGCAGAGCTGCCCTCGGGCCCCGCCCGGTAGGCGCCGTAGAAGAGGTAGGTGTTGTTGAAGGCCTGGGACGCGGGTGAGGACGCGGGTGAGGACCACTGAGCATCAGTCCCTGCCGTTGACTCTCACAATAACCCGTCAGGGAGGCGGCAGGGAGGCTCCGAGGGGTCAGGCCGCTTGCCCGAGGCCACACAGTGTTGAGGAAGAGAAAGGTCAAGTGGCTTTCAGGGACCAGGGTGTGGTGGTGCTGACCTCAGAGCCTGCCCGCTTGTCCCCTCCTGTCCCCGGCACTCCATGCCAGCTGGGTCCCGAGGGCTGTGGTGCCCAGCTGGTGCCCAGGGAACTCCGCTCTCTCTGACCCCATCCCTGGCCTGGCCAGGGTGTCGATGTAAGACCATCCCCCTAAGAGCCAAGATGTCGCACAGCCAGCGCGCCTCAGCGGCTGAGTGTCGGCCTATGAACTAGGAGGTCCCGGTTCGATTCCACAGGCCCAGGTTGTGGGCTCCATCCCCAGTAGGGGGCGTGCAAGAGGCAGCCAATCAGCGATTCTCATCAGTGATGTTTCTCTCTCCCTCTTCCTTCCTCTCTGAAATCAATGAGCAAATAAATAAGTAAAAGCCAAAATGTGCTTGGAGAGGTGAGTGTCCACTTAGACTGGGGTCCCCCGAGGCCAGTTCCCTCCGGAGCCATCGCGAGGATGGAGCCACTTACCCTGCCAGTTAACACATTCCAAAGTCGAGAGTGGAAGTTGGCAACAGCGGTCGGGGGCTGGGGGTCACCAGGGCACTGGAGGGCTGTTGAGGAGGGAGACAGCCAACAGGAAAGGGCCCCCAAGGCACAGGTGAGGACGTGCCCTCACCCACTCCATAGCCCTCAGCCCGGGGAGGCCTTGCCAGGCAGCAGTCAGGTGGAGTCCCTGGCTGGACCCCAGCGAGGATGCCCAGAGACCCAGAGGGTGGGGGCTGCACCCCAGGGTGCGGCCCAGGCACTCACTGAGGTTAAGGGCGGGGCCTGGGTCCGGTGGGCGGAGCCAGACCAGGGGCAGCAGCACGAAGCTGGAGGTCAGGAGCACCGTGAGCAGGTTGAGCATCAGCAGGAAGCGAAGGAAGGTGAAGTAGGACTGGATTCCGGTGCCGAAGAGGCCTGTGGGGGGACAGCAGGTGGGGCCAGGGCACTGTGTCGGGTCTGGTTAGTGGTCGCTGAACTGGAGGCCTCTAGCAGTACCTCCGATATCCACCAGGGGGTGCTGCCGCCCACCAAGGTGCGGCCATCTCAGTGTGGAGGGGAGTGTGGAGGGGTGCGAGGGCAGGAGGGCTGCGTTGGTGGGGTCGAGGGGGGCGATGGCAAGCCCAAGGCCCTCCTCCTGTTTCTAAACTGGACATTGAGACTCCAGACAGGGGAGGCGGGAGGCGGGTGCAGGTCTTACCCCCGATCTCGTAGAGGGCCCCCTCCCAGAGCCCGAAGCCCTGGGCCAGCCGCCATACCGCCCTCCTCAGGCGCCGTCCCGCGGTCCCCCGCCTTCGCTGCCACCGCTGCCAGCACGAGGCCTTTGACCCCTCCGGCTCCCACAGCTGCCTGGGATGGGGGGGTGATGGGGTCACCCCGGAGTTACCCACTGTGCCCACCCCGGCCGGGCAGAGCTGCTAAACTGGTGATTCCCACCCCCATTCTCTACTCCCACCTCGGGCCTGGCCGTGTCCTGATCCCACACCCACTGAGCACCCTCCGAGCACCCACTGGAGGAAGCGCCTGTCCGCCATGGCGTAGGGCAGCGTCCGCACGGGTGCCCAGGAGGAGCACAGCCACTCCATCTCCTGCTCCCACAGCTCCCCGTCCCGGGGCTCGGGTTCCGGCTGCAGCATCTGGGCTGGGGAGGGGGTGGTGGCTGAGGTTAGGGTGCGGACTCAACACCCGTCCCAGGAGGGATGGGGCGCCTGTTGCCGGAGCCTCAGGTCTGGGCCTTGACTGCGCAGAAGTGAAGGGAAAGACCTGCGGGAAGAGACCAGCCTGGGCTCACCCTCCTCCCAAGGCAACACGTGGGCCAGGCCTCGGCCCGACAGCCAAATGGGGAGACGGGACCCTCAGGGCCGAAGCCGGGCTGGGGGCCTGGGCCGCCCTCCTCCCCCGGGGCCACCCGGTCTCCGTGCGCTGGCTTCCACGGGGAAGCCGTCCCTGTCCCCAGCACCTGGTTCCCTGCAGCACCTGGTGCCCTGCAGCACCCGGATCTGAGAGTGTGGGGACCCCCCTCTGTCTTCTATCTGTGGTTCCGACCCCAAAGGGGGAGGCGTGGCTACCGTCCACGGGACGGGGCCAAAGGAAGCCGCCACTGGGGCTGCTGTCCGACCCCGACCCCCGCCCAGCACCCCCGGGCCCCGCGCACCTGGGGGCAGACCAGCTCCTTTCACTCCGGGCAGGACCGTGACAGCACAAGGGAGGTCACATGACAGGAACCCCATCTCCCCCCGCGGCCTCCCCCGCCCCCATCTCCCACAGTTTCCTCCCTCTCCACCGAGCCGAGCCGGCGGCCCTTCCTGCGGGTGGGCGAGGGGTACAGGCGGCAGGTGAGGCGCGGGTGCTTGCGGGGCAGGGTCGGCGCTCCCCTCCCGCATGGTACCCCAGCAGCACGCCCCGCCCCCCACTCCTGGGACCCCGGCTCCCAGGGCACACGGGCAGGTCAGAGCCTGCTCCCCGCCCTCCCTTCCTGGGGAGCCTGAGCCTGACCCCGCTGCCTGCGGGCGGGGACAGGCTTGTCCCTGTGTAGCCGTGGCCCTCGGAGGGTGGAGGGTGCGGTGGAGACTTAGCGGGTGGCCCCATCCCAGCGGCGAGTTATTTGTAACTTCCCGCCGCGGTGGCTGCCACTCAGGCGGAGGCCTGGGCCTAGCGAGGGATGACTCCATCGGGCGCTCAGTAAAGGTGTAAGAGCCACCTGGGCCCTTTCTCTCCTGGGACCCGGGAGGCCTCGAGGTGCTGCCCTCCCTCCCTGCTCCCTCCTCACGCGCCTGCCCCCCGACCTGGCCCTCCAGTCCGGCCTGGAGTGAATAGCTCTCCTCTGTGTCAGTCCCAGGTGGGGCAGGTGCTGGGCACCCAGTGGGAGAGAGCAGGGAGAGTGGAGACAGACGGGCAAGTGTGCATAGCAAGTGCTCCACTGGGCTCAACCCAGGAAGGCTCCCCAGAGGAAGTGACCTTCAGGTTGGGCCTGATGTCACGCGCGTAGCACCAACCAGAAGGCTGGGGCACGGGTGTGCAGGGGGGGGGGGACAGCGGGAGGAGAGACAGGGGTTCCACACCTGAGACCACCCACCGAGGACCACACTGCCAGCTGCAGGACGGCGCCAGCCCCCACCGCCCTCCATCTGTCCCACCTCAGTCCCAGGACGCCTTTCCCATCGATGTTTTCATTGTGGCCCCTGGCTTTGCCCCCCTGTTGCTCCCTCCTGGGGCCTCCTTCCCTGTCTCCCTCCAGCTCACTTTCTCCCTGCCCGCCTCCCAAGGCTTCTCAGACCAAATACTGCCCCCCTACCCCTGCTGTCCAGATCCACTCACTTTCTCAGACACCCGGGAGCCTGTCGTCTGGCCTCCAGCCCGGCCCCAGGCCTGGTGGGTGACACCTGGAGGCGGATTAACCTCTCAGCCTCAATTTCCTCATCTGCGAAATGGGGACATCAGTGCTGATGGGCCTGGCTTGTGCGGAATAGCCGGAAGTTATGGGGACTGGCCCCTCCACCCCATGCAGCACACAGGAAGTGCCACAGGTCTAGCCTGAGCCCCAGTCAGCCACGCCCACGCCCCGATGGGGCAGGGGAGATAACGGTCTGCCAGCCGCTGCCTGGGGCTGTTTGTCAAAAGGAAGGACTTACCCAACCTGGTGTCGCAAGGCACTGGGTGCGGCTCTGGGCACCTGGTTGTTTTGATAACCGCCCTGGGAACTGGACGGGTTTAAATGAAACCTGGGGACACTGAATTCCATAGGCATGGAGGACTTTACCCAGAGATGGGTATAGACTAGATACTCAGGCCCTCACCCGGCCCAGACCTCAGGGCAGGGTGCGAGGAGCGGCCCAGGTTGGCAGGGAGGGGGCATCGTTGCTGGACGAGTGTATATTAGGGTGCGTGCGCCCCAGGGCCAAGCCAGGTTCTGTGATGCCCGAGGCCTGCCACCACGCGCGCCAGCCAGTGGGGCGGTGCAGCTCCCTGGACTCTGGCACCAGGTCCGCCCCTGGGCTTTCGTCACCCTCCCCCCCCACCTCTCCACCCCCCGCTGACCCCAGGTCCCTCCCCCAGGTGGCTGAGCCCCAACCACCGCACTCAGCCTCAGGACAGGCCCCTCCTCCAGCCGCCTCCCAGGTAAGAGCGAGGTCTGGGGCTTGGGGTTGGTTGCCTTGCCCCCCAGTCCTAGTGTCCGTCCATTCTGTTCGTTCCATGGCTGGGCAGCTCCACCCCTTCCCAATTCCTTTGGACCCCCGGGCGCTGGGCTGAGTTCTCCCCCGTCCTCCCGGGTGTCCCTGGGTTGGCTCTTGGGAGGGGTGGGGGCCAGGGCTGCAGCTCCCAGCCCACCCCAGGCACCCGCAGCCCTGGGAGGGTGTGATGGGCCTGGGTGGGAGGTGGGTCAGGAAGGCTGGCACCACTGACCACCAGCAGGGAGTGGGGAGTGGCAGGCGGGTTGGGGGCTGCAGTTGCTCTCGCCCCTGGGCGAGGAGGCTGGTCCTGGGCGCTGTGCTCAGCCAACCGGCTGCCTGAGAGGCCCCACCTTGCCTCGCCCCGGCCTGGCTCAGGGCTCAGGAATGGTGCGCCCGGAAACTCATCGGACCTGCCCTGCCTGAAGTAGGGTGCCAGGAGCCGCGTGCCAGGCAGCCAGTCCTGGGCGGTGCCCAGGTGAGCCCCCTCCCCCGGGGGAAGGCGCTGGGCCAGGCCTTAGCCTCTGGCTTCTCTCGCCTCCCACCTCCCTGCTCCTCCCATCCCACTCCCATGGCCCTCCCGTCTGAAGAAGGGGTGTGGGGAGGCCCGTGGAGCTGGGCGTGGGAGGCTCTGGCTGAAGGACCATCTGTGCCCTCCACCCCTTCCAGGCTGAGGGTGGAACCCTTCCTGCCCTCTGCTGTGAGGGGAAGGGGCTGGGATTGATTGCATGGGGGCCTGGACACCCCCAGTGAGGAGCCTGCCTGGGCACAGTCCCCGCAGGACCTGCTCTGCCTGGGCACCAGCCTCACCCCTGAGCTGAGTTTCCCAGGGGGGGTGGGCGGGGGGGAGGGAGGCGGAGACCGGGCAAATGGAGGGCTGGGCCCTCAGGGGGGCAGAGTCCTGCAGGGAGCTTGCTGTCCCCGCCCCACGCCCACGGGTGCACCGCCGGGACAAGGCCGCCCTGGTTCCTTGTCCTGGGTGACAGCAGAGCCCTCTGCCCGCACACAGGCTGGACAAAGGCAGCCTGTTTAATGCCCGGCACCCTCCCCGGCCAGCTCCCGACGGCCTGCTGCCGGGGCAGAATGTGGGGTCAGCCTCCTGGGAGCTGTGCCTTGCAGCCCTTGCATGTGTGTGTGTGTGTGTGTGTGTGTTGGGGGGAGGCTGGCTCGGTGGGTGGGGACCCGGGTGGGTGGGGCCCCAGCTGGAGGAGGTGCTCACACTGTGTTGCCCGGGCTGAGGCGGGGTGGGGTGAGGAGGATTTCCTGTGAGAGGAAGCAGGGCTGTGGGGTTGCAGGGGTTACAGGGCGGGCACAGCGAAGTCCTCAGAGCTGCCCTGAACTTCTCACCCCAGGACAGGACGGAGGGCTGTGCCCACAGCACCCTCCCTTCCCTGTTCCCAGGGACTGGCGCCCTGGGGCAAACCCGCGGGGGACTCCCTCCTTCCTGCCCCTCCTCCTGTCCCGGGACTGGGAGGGGCGTCCCTCCGTCCACTCCGGGCTTATTTGGGGCCACTCACCTGACCACGTGCTTGGCTGGGGCAGCGGCACCTCCCACAGTCGCCAGGGAGAGGCCGTCTGGAGTGTGGGACCGGGCTCCCTCCTCTGCAGATGGGCCGCAGGCGGCTCCTGAGGCTCTGAGCTGCTCCCGGGCGGCAGCCATGGCCTTTGTCCTCGATGTCCCTGAGAGCCCAGAGGACCAGGGGTAAGTGCTCTGGGCTGGACACACCACCCCAGGGAGAGGCAGGCTGTGGGGTGAGACCTGGTCAGCCCCGGCCTGGCCCCCCACCCCCCACCCCCCATCTCCCCCAGCAGCCGGGAGCCCAGCCCCTACGATGAGAGCGAGATGCACCAGTCCTTCCACCAGCTCATCCAGGAGCAGAGCCAGGGGGCCGCGGGGGAGGGGCTGGAGCTGCAGCCCCGGGGGCCGGGGCCTTCAGGTGAGCCCGCCTGGCCCAGGCCGAGGAGGGGATGGGGCTGGGGGTTTGGTGGGGAGGTGGCCATCCACTGGACAAGGCTCTCTGCTCCTCAGCCAGCGAGCGCCAGGCCCAGCTGGGGCCCGAGGGCGCCACCGCGCACAGCATGGCCACGCTCCGCATCCTGGCCAGCATGCCCAGCCGCACCATTGGTGAGTGGGGCCCTCTGCCCTCCACCCTGGCATTGACTGCAGCCCCTGGGCCGGGTGGGGTTGTCGGGGCATCTGTGTCCCGCAGAGCCAGGCCCTTTTGGTCCCCCTCCACCCGCCCCCGTCGCTGCCCCCAGCCCAGCCAGACCCGGCAGCCTCCTGGGTTGTCCCAGGGATAAGAGGGGCTCTCGGGAGCCAGCAGCGAGGTCTCCTGTGAAGCGAAGTGCGGGTCCTGGGAGGGGGCAGCGGGAGTCCGGCCTGGCCGCCTGACGGTGCCCGGTGCCCGCAGGCCGCAGCCGCGGCGCCATCCTCTCGCAGTACTACAACCGCACAGTGCGGCTGCGGCGCAGGGCCAGCCGGCCGCAGCTCCGGGACCTGGGGCGCTCGGCGCGGCCCAGCCTCCGCCTGTACGACCTGGAGCTGGACTCCACGGCCCTCGCCGAGGAGGGTGAGTGGGCCGGGGCTCGGGGGGAGCAGGTCTGGCCAGCCAGGGTGAGGGGTGGTGGGGCCCAGGTCACCGGGGATCAGAGCGAGGTGGGTGGGGGCCGGGAGGAGAGTGGGGGTCCAGGAAAGGGGCGTTGGGAGGAGGCGAACTTAGGGGGGCTCAGGGTGTGTGGGTGGCACAGGCGGGTCTCTTCATGGCCGCGACGGAGAGCCGTCCAGGCCTGGGTCGGTGGGCAGGGGCCTGGGGTGGGCAGCAGGCAGGCCTGTCCAGGGGCAAGGCCACAGCAGCGGGAGGGTGGGGGGGAGAGAGGGCGGGAGGGGCGCTGGGGACCCACGGGCGCCCGGTTCTTTCCTGCAGAAAAGCGGGCGCTCCTGGTGAAGGAGCTGCAGGGCCTGGGGGTGGCTCAGCAGGACCACATGCTCCGGGGGATGCCCCTCAGCCTGGCCGAGAAGCGCTGCCTGCGGTCAGTGCCCGCCTGGGCCGAGGGTGGTCCTCGGGCAGGGGGCGGGTGGCAGGGTGGGGGGGTGGGGGGTCCCACTCTGGTCCGGACCCTGACGCCACCGCTGCCTCTGCCGCAGAGAGGAGACACGGTCCCCGAGGAGGAAGCAGCGGGGCCGCCCCTGGCTCCTGGGCTGCAGCCGCCTCCGATACGCCTGTGCGCTGGTAGGAGCCTCCGCGGGGCTCCCCTTAGGGAGGGGCGTGGGCAGCTGGGCTGGGGGCACCTGCCTTTCCTGGGCTGTCCTGCTCGTGGGGACCCCCCTGTAAGACCTCCCGGTGTTGTCCCCACAGGCCTTGCACGATCTGGGGCTGGGGCTGCTGTCAGGGCTGCAGGCCCTGGTGCCCTGGCACTACGCCCTGAAGCGCATCGGGGGCCAGTTCGGCTCCAGCGTGCTGTCCTACTTCCTGTTCCTCAAGACCCTGCTGGCCTTCAACGCGCTGCTGCTGCTCCCACTGCTCGCCTTCCTCGTGGGCGTGCAGGCCGCCTTCCCACCTGCGCCCCGGGGCCCGGCCCCCACCTTCACTGGCCTGGAGCTCCTCACTGGAGGGGTGAGGGTTAGGGCGTTGGGCCAGTGGAGCATCCCCTGGTCTCCCCTGGGAAGGCCCCCCCCACCACCCTCCGCCGCTGTGACTCCAGGGGGGACGTAGACAGCTCCCCTTGTCCTGACATCTGTGGGGCCTGGGAAGCCTGTTGTCTATCCCTGTTCTGTCTTTGTGGCCCTGCCCTGGCCTCCCTAATGGGTGCCCTCCCTCTGCCCCTTGAAGCCATGGGTGGGTCAGCCGTGAGGAGGGGGAGTCCCTGACTTGGCCGGGCCTCCTATCATAGGGCCGCTTCACAGACACCGTCATGTACTATGGCTACTACAGCAATGCCACCCTGAACCAGCTGTGTGCTGACCCACCGGATGGCGGCCAGTGTGCCCCCGAGACAGCCAGCCTGCCCTACAACATGCCGCTGGCCTACCTCTTCACCATAGGCACAGTCTTCTTCATCACCTGCCTCACCCTGGTCTACAGGTAATGGCCTCCACCACGTGACCCTGGCTCTGAGTACCATTGATCCACCCATCCATCTAACCATCCATCCACCCGCATATTCATCCATGCATCCATCCACCCACCAACCCCATCCATGCATCCACTCATCCACCCACCCACCCACCCACCCATCACTCCATCCATCCATCACTCCATCCATCCATCCATTCATCACTCCATCCACCCATCACTCCATCCACCCATCCATCCATCCACTCCACAAACATTCACTGTGCTTGGGGCAGGAAGGTGCGTGAGGAGCTTGCGGTCCAGGGAAGGAGGCAGACCAGTGAGAGGCTGGGTGTGTGCCCAGGAGGCGTGGAGCACTGGGGGAGGAGTCAGGCTGGCTTCCTAGGGGAGGTGGCACTGGCCTCAGAGCAGGTTCAGGGAAGGAGAGGAAGGTGTTTTGGTTTTGGGAGAGTCAGTGCAAAGCCCTGGGCGTGAGCCCGCATCTTCTATCGCCCTGTCCCGGCGGGAGCACAGGCCCTGTCTGGGGTTGCGTCCGACCCTTCTAGCCACGAGGCTCTGGTGGGCATCGTGTTTGCACAGAGCTGACCTAGAGTGGCCACAGGCCCACACCAGGCGCTGAGAGCTGGGCCGGAGGAGGGGGCTCTTTCCGTGGGGGTGGGCCTTGGCTGTAGGGAGTGTCCTGCTGCCTTCTGGCCTCTGCTCCCCGCCCTCACCCTCCCACCCCTGTTCTCACAGCATGTCCCACTCTTTTGGGGAGAGCTACCGGGTAGGCAGCACCTTGGGGGCTCACGCCATCACCGTTTTCTGCTCCTGGGACCACAAGGTGACTCAGAAGTGGGCCTCCCGTCTCCAGCATGACAACATCCGCACCCAGCTGAAGGTGCGCCCCCGGGCCTGGGCCCCCCCACCCTGAATCCCTGCAGCTCCGGGCCCAGCCACTCAGCTCTCCTAGACCTGGATGTGGTGGTGGTGGTGGGGTGGGGTGTAAGTCTCGTCTTGCCCTCAATGCCCGGCAGTGCCTCCCAGGCTGCCCATCTGTTAGGGGCCACGGCCACAGCAACCTCCCCTCACAGCGGGTGTGTGTGCTAGGGGCTTTGATGCAAACTGCCCCATCCTGTGAGGCCTCCAAGTGTCCCTCCCCCCTCCTCCCTGCAGGAGGACCAGGGGCAGGCGCTGCAGAGGGAAAGGGTTAGGTTGGCTTTGGGTCCTCTCCGGGATTCTTACATCCTCTGGTCCCAGGCCCGAGGGGCTCCTGCTGGGATGCACCCCCCCCCCTCACCCTAGCCGCAGAAGGACAGCTCAGGAGGCGGGGCTGGGAGGGAGCAGCTGGGTGGGAGGGGTTGGGGTGCAGCAGGAGCCTGGGTGGGAGCAGGCTGACGCGGGCTGGTGGGGTGGGGCAGAGCACAGCCTTGGGTCCAAGTGCTGTGCTGTCTGTGCCGGAAACGGGCCTGGAGCTGGGGAGGGACAGGCGGTGGCAAAGGGGTGGGCGCCCCTCTGTCCGGCTCAGCCTCCCTGGTGTCTGCCCGGTGCCCTGTGTGCCGCCGGCAGGCGAGGCTGTGCTGTGGGACTGAGGCCCCGCTGCCCGCAGGAGCTGCTGGCTGAGTGGCAGCTACAGCGCGGCCACCGGAGCGGGTGCTGGCGGCTGCGCCGGGCGGCCGTGCTGGCGCTCGTGTGGCTGCTGTGTCTGGGCATCACGCTGGGCTGCACCGTGGCCGTCTACACCTTCTCTGAGCTCATGATCGAGGTGAGGGAGGGGTGGGCAGCCTCAGGGTCAGACATCCCTGCGCTGGGACGGGTCCTGTGACCCGCACCTGCCCTCTGTCCCTGGGCCGGAGCCTGGAGTCCAGAACCCATCCCTGGAGGCCCTCCCTCAGGGCCTCGCCCCCAGCTGTCTCACACTCTCCCTTTTCTTCCTTCCTTTCTCCTCCTCTCCTTCTCCTTCTCTTTTTCTCACACCTGGGCCCACACCCTTCCTGGGTGGTTTGAACATGAGGCCTGGGGTGGACGTATCTTGGGGGCGGGGGAGCTCCCTGCCAGCTCCTCCCCCTCCTGCTGTAGAACCCAGCCCCTCCCCATAGGTGGATCTGCCACCCCCAGTGGCTGAGGCACCTGTGGTGACGACTGCCCCTCCCCTAGTAGAGCCCTGTGCCTGCTGACCGAGAGGGGGCACTGCTGGCCCTGCCCCTGGTGGTCTGCCTCCTCAACCTGGGGGCCCCCTACCTGTACCGCAGTCTGGCCGCCCTGGAGCGGCATGACTCCCCGGTGCTGGAGGTGTACGTGGCCATTTGCAGGTAGGCGGCTGGGGGTCAGGTGGGGCTTCCTCGGGGGACCTCTACCGCCAGGCGCCCCTCCCTCAGCCTCTGTGCCCCTCGCCTCCGCAGGAACCTCATCCTCAAGATGGTCACCTTGGGGATCCTTTGCTACCACTGGCTGGGCCGCAGGGTGGCCGCGCTGCAGGACCAGGTGCGGGTGGGCCTGGTCTGCGGGCAGGCGGGAGGCCAGCGGGCGCCGGGCGGGGCGGCCGGGCTGACCCTGTCCTGGGTGTCAGTGCTGGGAGAACTTCGTGGGCCAGGAGCTGTACCGTCTCATGGTGCTGGACTTCATCTTCACGCTGCTGGACACGCTCTTCGGGGAGCTGGTGTGGAGGTGAGGCCCCAGGCGTGGCCCTGCGCTGCCTCTGGCTCCCCCTCGGAAGGGCTGAGCATCCTCACCTGCGGCCTGGACTCCCAGGAAGGGGTCGGGGGGTTGGGGGGAAAGAGGCCTGCCTGGCTCTCAGGCCTCCCGCCTCCCAGAGAGGAACACGGCTCCAAGAGCCATTCAATGGGGAAACATGAGCAGATGGGACCTATTTTTAGGTCGGAAAGGAAACGGTTTCGCCGTGATCTGCACAGTCCAACCGCAGAGCAGCGCAGACAGAAAGGGTGGGAGAGGGAGAGACAGGAGGGACATTTCCAAGTGCCCAGTGCCACGTGGGCAGCGTCCCAGCTCTCCCTTCCTGTGTTTCCTTCGAGAACCGCCAGCCTCATAACCGCGCAGACGTAAAGGGCTGGGCCACACCTGGGTGTGTGGTTAGAAAAAGGCTGAGGCGGAGCCAGCTCAGGCAGGGATCCCCAGTGCCCTCCCCTTGGCACCCGCTGGGGCTCAAGGTGGGGCGGGCAGGGACGGGAGCCCGGTGTGTGGGTGCCCCTCGGGTCGGTGTCCGGGGCAGGCCCTGCATGCCACCTGGCTCCTCTGCCAGGCTCATCTCCGAGAGGAGGCTGGGGCGGGGCAAGCCTGAGTTCGACATCGCCCGGAACGTGCTGGAGCTGATTTACGGGCAGACCCTGACCTGGTGAGCAGCGGCCATCGCCCCCTCCCGGCCTGGGGACCCCCGTTCCCTGGCACCTCGTCATGCAGCATCCTTCCTGGCCTTGCGGGGAGGGGGGCGGGCACGGGCAGCACGGGCAGCATGTCCCCATCCGGGGCTAGGCGGGTGGCAGCTCTGGCGCTGGGGTAGCACCAGGATCAGGTCCCCCCAGCCTCTAGTCTGCACCCCACCGCTCCCTAGGCTGGGCGTCCTCTTCTCGCCCCTCCTGCCCGCCGTGCAGATCATCAAGCTGCTGCTGCTCTTCTATGTGAAGAAGGTAGAGGGGATGGTGGGAGGCGGGGGGGGG
>PVJC01025430.1:0-24749 GCA_004026665.1 Murina feae | reverse complement strand
TCCCAGTTCCCACCCCATCCACTGCCCTTATCTGCCCCTCCCCCACTGTCCTCATCCATAGGTGTACGATTTTTGTCCAGTCTCTTCCCACACCCCAACACCCCTTTCCCCCTGAGAATTGTCAGTCCACTCCCTTTCTATGCCCCTGACTCTATCCTATTCACCAGTTTATTCTGTTCGACTTTTTTTATTCACTTAATTTTTAGGTTCACTTGTTGATAGATATGTATTTGTTGTTCATAATCTTTATCTTTACTTTTTCTTCTTCTTCCTCTTCTCAAAGGATACCTCTCAGCATTTCATATAATACTGATTGGGTGGTGATGAACTCTTTTAGCTTTTTCTTGTCTGCGAAACTCTTTGTCTGACCTTCAATTCTGAATGATAGCTTTGGTGGGTAAAGTAATCTTGGTTGTAGGTTCTTGCTATTCATAGTTTTGAATATTTCTGGCCATTCCCTTCTGGCCTGCAAAGTTTCTGTTGAGAAATCAGCTGACAGTCGTATGGGTTCCCCCTTGTAGGTAACTGACTGCCTTTCTCTTGCTGCTTTTAAGATTTTCTCCTTGTCTTATGCCCTTGGCATTTTAATTATGATGTGTCTTGGTGTGGTCCTCCTTGGATTCCTTTTGTTTGGGGTACTCTGTGCTTCCTGGACTTGCAAGTCCATTTCTTTCACCAGGTAGGGGAAGTTTTCTGTCATTATTTCTTCAAATAGGTTTTCTATATCTTGCTCTCTCTCTTCTTCTGGCACCCCTATAATTCTGATGTTGGTACACTTGAAGTTGTCCCAGAGACTCCTTACACTATCTTCATATTTTTGGATTCTTTTTTCTTTTGGCTTTTCCGGCTGTGTGGGTTTTGCTTCTTCATATTTCATATCTTTGACTTGATTCTTGCGATCCTCACGTCTGCTGTTGGATCTCTGTATATTCTTCTCTATTTCAGTCAGCGTATGCTTAATTTCTAGCTGGTCCTTTTTCATATGCTCGAGGGTCTCACTAAATTTATCGGTAGTCTCTAGAATATTCTTGAAAAGCCTTATAACCGTGGTTTTGAACTCTATATCAAGTCGTTTGCTTTCCTCCATTTCTGTCATTTGTGACCTGTTTCTTTGTCCCTGCATTTTGGCTGCTTCCTGCGTTGACAGAGTGGTTTTAATCAGCTATGTCTATGGTGGGAGAACTTCTTTGCTGGAGACACCCTTATGGGGCAAGACTTGCTTCATTGGGGCTTTGTTGCCCACTAAGTCTGCCCCCTGAGTGCATCCCTTATGAGTCTGAGGAGTTGTAGACTGGGTGGTCTCACTCTGACCACTGGGTATGCTGGCTCTTGTATCTCCAAGGAGTTGCTATTTTAGCTTCTGCCTGGGGCTTCCCAACCTTTTATATGCAAAAGCCTCTGCACACAGCTTGGGTGGGGTGGGGTCTCAGGGAGTCTACAGGGTTGAGCAACCAGCTATGGCTGATTCTCAGCCCTTCCCTAAAAGGCACCAAGTCTCAAGCCGCTCTGGAGTTCTTCCTGGCGCCAGATGGGTGCCAGACAGTCCAGCTCCTCCCCATATGGTTCTGAGTCCCCAGAAACTCGCCTGGAACTGGAGTTCAGAACCGTTGGGAGCTTGTGCTTTCCTCTGGTACGAAATGCTGCCAGCTGTTTCCGCGAGCTCCTTCGTGCGCACCTCTGTACCTCTGTACTTTATTTCCGCACCTCCTCTGCATCTCAGTCTCTTTCTAGTTGTAGAATTTCCACTCAGCCAGCCTTCCTGTGGGTCTGGGTGGTGTCTGTTTTTTCTTTTCGTTGTGGTTTTGTAATAGTTGTGCCCCGCAGCAATTCCGGTGTTCACCTATGCCGCCATCTTGGTTTCTCCCGACAGTTGTCATTTCCATGCCTATATCAGAAAGAAAAGAAAAGAAAGGAAGAGAAAAAAAAAGGGCAGAAATTGTTTAATCTGGCTATTTGAGAAAGCAATATACAGCCTAAGTTAATGGAATGATTTGTTTAGTCCGGATGAATAGGTAACACTCAGTAATCCTCATACAATGATTCTGATAATTACCAAATGTCCTTTCAATTTGAATTGATTCAGTATCACAACAACTGAGGTTAGTTAACAAAATAGATGCAGAAGGCTTCCTTCGAGTCATAGTTGTTGGCTTTCAGTGATGAGCTCCCCAGCACAGGTTCTTACCATCCTTTCATCTGTGTTGACTCCACTTGAAATTCTTGGTTCTTCATAATTTTGATGTTGTCATAAAAAACTCCCTGGAACCATTTGGAATGTGAGAGAGGTTATCAGCTATAAGAAGTCCCTGGGAAGATGTGATTCTCTACCATACGGTGCTATTGTGTTTTTATACTAAAATAAATAAAAACACTTTGGAGAATTCTGTTTTATTTATTGTATATACTGAACTTCAGGCAGTTAAGAAAAAACAAAGTAAGAGTTTGAAATGCTTTTAAACAGCTGGAATTCCAGCTACTAGTGCAATAAGAGAGAACTTATGCAAAACCGTGTAATAGAATATCAGTGTGCACGCAGATAAATAATGCAATGAGGGCATGTATGTTTTATGTTGTTCCAAAGGCTCCTTAAAATTATAAAAACAATTCCCTAATAATCCAAACTCTTTAATTCTGTTTAGAAAATGCTGGAGATCCTTTAGGCCTTGTGTGTTTCGTAGGGCTGCCATGACATATGACCACAAAGTGGGTGGCTTAGTACAACAGAAATTTGTTCTGTCATAGATCTGGGGCTGTGTGTTCTGAAGTCAAGGTGTCAGTAAAGCCATGCACACTCTGAAGGCTCTAGGAGAGAATCTGTTCCATGCCTTCCTCTTGGCTTCCGGTGTGGCCCGGAACCCTTGGCGTTCCTTGGCTTGAATCTCACTCCAGTGGCTGCATTGGGAATCACATGATCTCTCTCTCTCTGTCCACCTCTTCTTCTCCTCTTATAGAAACACCAGTCACACTGAATTATGGACCCTCTGTATAACCTCATCTTAACTAACCATACCTGCAACGACCCTATATCCAAATTAGACCACAGTCTGAGCTTCTGGAAAAGACATGAATTTGGCGGGATACTGTTCAACCCAACAGGAGGCATCTAAAATGAATACCAGCCCTCACTGGTTTGGCTCAGTGGAGAGAGCGTCGGCCTGCGGACTGAAGGGTCTCAGGTTGAATTCCGGTCAAGGGCATCTACCTTGGTTGCGGACACATTCCCAGTGAGGGATGTGCAAGAGGCAGCTGATCGATGTTTCTCTCTCATCAATGTTTCTAACTCTCTATCCTTTTCCCTTCCTCTCTGTAAAAAAAACACCAATAAAATATATTAAAAAAATAAAATGAATACCAGGTGGCTTTGGTCTTCAGGAATGAGTAGTTCCTGATGTGGGGAAACAGCTACAGGAAACTATAATGCAAAGCAATGTTTTCAAGTGGTAATGGATACAGATTACCATGGGCATTTGGAGGACTGAGTGATTGGTTGGGATTACCGGGTACTCATGGAGGGCTTTAGGGTGGAGGTAGTGGCAGACCTGAAGGACCTGAAGTATTGTGGCAGCAGGCCCGAAGGATAACTAGTTACCAGTTGGCAGAAATGGTGATGCTGGGCATTCTGGGCTGAGGGATCCACTTAAGCAGACTAAGATGCAAATGTGCATCTGCTGTGTGGGATGCTGGAGACAGCTGGCATCTGTGGCTAGAGAATAGTGTGACCTTTGGGTAGCGGTTGCATATGTTGTTGTGGCCATTGGGAAGGGATGCAGAAGGGAGAAGGGATGAAGTACAGATGGAGCAGAAGGGAGGTAAGCGAGGTGATGGGAGCCCAGTCGTTCATGTCACAGAATGGGATCTTCGAGGTGGCAGTTAAGGCGAGAGAGTTCGAGGAGAGGTGGGAAGGCTATTCTATAATGGCGCTCGAGGAGACCTTGCTGGACTCAGAGGAGCTGGACTTGGATGTCCCTCTCAGCTCTCCAGTTCTGTGATTCTTAGTGGAAATATCTTTTCAGTGGTCATATCCTGCCTCTCTCACCAGTTAGTCTGCTTTTGCCTCCTCCCGCCTTTCTTCCTACGGAGCATCTTCCTTGGGCCAGGCCCTGAAGAGACGCAGTGAATAGGAAGACAAGGCCAGCATCCTTAGCATCTCTTCCCTGTAGCATTAGCACAGGAGCACATAGTAGGCTTTCTGTAAATGTCGCTTTGAATATGAGTGAGGGGAAATGACAAGGCCGTTTTGCCCTGGATAATAAGTTCTGCTTTAGAGTGGAGCTGCTTTGAAAGATGACTTCAGGAACCTCCTTAGGAGGAGGTGGAAAGTAGGTGGATGCTTACATGTGTTTGACTTCTGAGTCATCAAAAAGACTCCCTTGCCTCCCAAAATATCTTCTGCATCCAGGCTGTTGGTACTTTTAATTCCATTATTGGAAGTTAGTTTTCCTCTGTTAAGATGCAGATGCCCTGTGGAGAGATGTTAACCATGTATCCTCATCAGTCTCTTGCACCTTAGTAGGAGGGATTTTGCTGTTGTTTTTTTTTTGTTTGTTTGTTTGTGTGTGTGTGTTTTTTTTTTCTGCATAGAAGGTTTGAGAAAAGCACATGGAGGGAAAAGGGGACCCAGGGAGGAGGAGTACTGGACATGCCAAAGGTAAATTTTGCCAAGGTTGGCAGTTTGGATGAATTGAGCCTTGGCTTAGAAAAATCCATTATTATCCATTTGCTGGTATATGTTGGACAGGACATGATTTTTTGTGTTGTAAGTTTTATGGCTACAAAACTTTTTTAATTTTTATTTTTTTAAAAGGGCAATAAATCTCATCACCACCACCCTCAACAAAAATAATGTGTGTGGCAACCTGATCCTATGTTCTTTCTCAACAAGGCTGTGCTGCCTATGGTTTGTGTGCTCACAGTTAGGGAAGGCTAATGATACAGATGCTGTAACAAACATCCCCCAATGTTTCAGTAGCTCATTTTAGAGGCTTCTTTTTTCATTTGCATAACAATATGATTCAACTTAATTGGCTGGGGGAGGGAGTTCCACATTGCCTTTTAGGGACCCAGGCTCTTTTCTTGCTGTGCCTTCATCCTCTTCAGCCCTTGACCTCCAGGTCACACTTAGCGTCCTCTAGAAAGCATGCTGGGGGAAGAGAAAGTACACTGATTTTAGCTGCCTTGGCCTGGAGGTGAAGGTGACACATATTTCACCTCACATTTAGTTGGCGAGAGCTAGTTCTGAGACCCACCCAGCTGGAAAAAGGCGGGGAATGCAGTTTAATTGTGTGCCCGGAAAGAGGATGTAGTCCTAGTAAGATCCAAAACCATTTACACATTTTTGTCAGAAATCATTGACACATTAACGTTCTGTATGTGACATAACCTGAGCTTGGGGCTTGTCCTTAGGGGAATAAGAGACAAGAGCAATGGCCTGGGACCTGTCCATTGTTTAGAATAGTGAGAAGCCACTCTCTCTGCTTGGGGAAGGGCCTCGCCCTGCAGGTGGAGTTTTGCTATGTCAGGGAGTCGGAAGTCTTGATTCAAAGTTCTTATTTTGTTTGCTTCTTTGCTTTTTAGTGGAAGTAGGAAAAGTTAATGGAAATCTACCTTGAAATCCATTTTGAAGTTTGAAGTGGCATAGCTTCTGTAATATATTTCCATTCCCGTGGGAGATAAGAGTAGATTAGTGTTTCGAGATTTGAAGATCCTCTAGTCCAGCGGTCGCCAACAGATGGTCGCCAACAGGTGGTCCGCGAGGTCCGAAAGGTTGGCGACCGCTGGTTTAAGGAAACCTTTGAAGCAGTGAGGTCTGAAAGGCTGGCAACTGCTGTAAGTCTATCTCCCTCATTATCTAGACAAGGGAACTGAGAGATAATTGAATTGCCCAGATTCACATAGCAAGTTAGTGGCTTATGTGGGTCTCAGGCCCCATTTTTCAGATTTCTACTCTGGTGTTTTTTCCGCTACCACAGTGCTAGTCCCTACAGAGCTGTTCAGAGACTAGGCCTGTCCTGGTGGGACCATCAGACACCAACCAGAAATGGGGAAGCTTGACCAGGTGCAATCAGAGGTTCCTTTTAGCTGAGGTTCCTGGATGGGTTGTGTTTACGTACATGATGTCCGGTTGTATAATCCCTGGCTGACAGAAGTGATGTCACCTTCCAATAATTTGTGACTTTTCTGAGAAAACAGAATCTCAGTTCGTTCTTTCTTCTTAAAATATATTTTTTCTAATTATAAAAGTAATAAAATTTTAGTCATAGAAATTAAGTAAATATATACAAGTGTAACAAAAATATGTACCAATAAAATAAAAGATTGCCTGTAATTCCCTAACTTGACAACGCAATGATAACCACTGATCATGCAAAACAGATGTTTTACATCTTTCCATGTGTGTTTTCTGATCATTTTTAACACATAAATATTTGTATACTTATGCACAACATAATTAGGATGAAAGATGATACAATATGAAATACAAGTTAAGCAATTCTTAAAATATTTCATATTATTTAACATTGAAATTGTTTTAAAATAACGCATGAAGTGGAAAAATGCTCATATATATTTCTGTGCATCGGCATAATATAATTAAATTAAAGTTCTATTTTTATTTAGCTTGTTTTTTTATTTATTTGATTTTTAATGGAAGTAGGAAAGAAGTCCATGGAAATCTCCCATAATACACCTTGGGATAAAATTCTAATTTCATTGTGAATAAGTACATGGATACATATGAGCAGTTTGCCATATCATGACTTACGTTAAAATGATTTTTTAAGGGTTGCATGATGTTGCATCTTGTGGAAATGCTGAAGGAACAGGCTGGCGGGGAGGGAAGGAAGGAGAAGGGTTCTTGGCCCTGACTCTGTGTTCCTCTTCTCCCAGGGCATCAGCAGCCTGTTCAGCTCTCTGAAGGTCGTCCGGCTGCTCCGTCTGGGGCGAGTGGCCCGGAAACTGGACCACTACATTGAATATGGAGCCGCTGTGCTGGTCCTACTGGTGTGTGTGTTCGGGCTGGCTGCTCACTGGATGGCCTGCATTTGGTACAGCATCGGGGACTATGAGATCTTCGATGAGGATACCAAGACCATCCGCAACAACAGCTGGCTCTACCAACTGGCCATGGACATTGGCACCCCTTACCAGTTTAACGGGTCTGGCTCAGGGAAATGGGAAGGTGGTCCCAGCAAGAATTCTGTCTACATCTCCTCGTTGTATTTCACCATGACCAGCCTCACCAGCGTGGGCTTTGGAAACATCGCCCCGTCCACAGACATCGAGAAGATCTTCGCAGTGGCCATCATGATGATTGGCTGTGAGTACGACAGTGCCTGGGGCTGGGGCCAGGGGAATACTGTTTGGTCATCCCTTCTATTAGCTGGAAATAGGGTAATGGCTACAGTGCCAGTAGGATCAGGGCTGCAATAACTTAAAAGAAGGAAGATATATATATATATATATATATATATATATATATATATATATATATTTAAGAGACTAGCTTTATAGTTTACCTGATAATTAAAAAAGTAGATATCTACTGCAGAGAAACTTAGAAAATACTAAGAAAGCACAAAATAGAAAAAGAAAGGCCGTCCAGGTACATATTGCAGAATGATAGAGATAGCTGTCATTACCATCGGTCTCTCCCTTACAGATTCTTTTCTATCCTTATCTGAGCACGTAGAGATAGGTTTTTGCAAAGTTAGAATGACCTACATGCCACACACATAATTTGGTAAACTGCTTGTTCATAGAAGAGTGGATGGTGGGAGTCTTTCCGTGTCAATGTAAGCGTAGCTCTAGGTCTGCCCTGTTCAGTAAGAGAAAGCAGGACAGAGAATGTGAACCATCTCATCATCTTTCATCGTGATTACACATCAAAGCAACAATGTTTTCGAAATAGTGGCTTAAATAAAATATTCTATTACCATTTCATCATTCTTTTTGCTTTCCCAATGTGGCTCCTTGGAAAATTTTGAATCTAATGTCAGTTGGACAGTGCTGATCTAGATCAATACTGTTCATGTTTGCTTGAGGGTTAAGAAATGTCCCAAATCCAAATAAAATCCAAAAAGGCCCAAACAAAGCAAAACACCACACACAAAAAGGCTCTTGTTCCATTGAAGGGTGAAGGGTTATGGGATTAACTTGATGGGACTGAAAAGCAAACACAAGCCTAGTTCTTGAGGAAGGTACTGACATCTCCATAACTTACCCACCGACCACGTGTAGCTGTTGCTGTTGCCAATTCCGGAAATAGCCTTCAGTTGCACACAATGGGCTACCTCCACTAAAGGGATCCCAAGGGCGGAACGGGCTGGGGAAAGCACATGGACTTGAGTGGATTTGACTCACGGTGAACCTGCCAAGAGCCCCAAGTGCACGACAGTGACAGATCGTGACATGGGAGAGGACAGCCCTCCCATGAAGCATCAGTGTGGGTAGTAGTCTGGTCGCACATGATGAAGCTGGAGTCTGGTGCCAGCGGGCAGAGACCCCGTGGCTGGATGTAGTCCTCAGGGTGGAGTTGATGTATGCCTTGTTCTACCGACCAGAGAATTCTAAGACCAGGGAAACCTGAGGCTTCAGTTTCTCTTGCTTTGTCCAGCTCACACCAGAGATTCAGCGCCCCCTTCTGCGAGTGGGTTGCAGCCCCCTCCTATTTTGCAACCACCTCATCACATCTGATGCAGTCCTTTCATAGCACTCTTCGCGCCAAGGCACAGAGCTCGCCTCTGAGCATTGACTGAATGTGTCTGAGGGGTAATTGATTCATGGGCAGTGTTTGCCCATGGAGCTTTGGGGTTTGCTTCTTACTTTAAAATGGGTTTTAATAGAGATGATTGCCTGACCATGGGAGGCAGCGTTAGGTGTCTGTGGGTAGCTAATTGCTGCAGCTTAATTAGAACTCGAGGTGCTTCCTCATGTTGTGTAAGAGAATTTAAGACCTTTGCTCTTCTAGAACAATCTGCCTTGGAAGCCCAGTTTTCTAGGCAGTGCCTGCGGCAGTTTTATGAGTTTGCGGCACCAGACACAGCGTGCTCGGGCACAATTTCTGTCTGTTAGAGGGAAGAGGAGACACTGTAAATCAAAACGCCTCATTATATCCATTACAGCAAAGCTGTGAAGAGTGGTCAGTTAGAAAATGGGCCCCGTTTCACGGACTCTCCAAGGGCTTTCAAATCTGAGGAGATATCCTTGCAAACATTGACCTGGAAGAAAAGAAGAAAGAAAATAGTGCTGGTGGCATATAATAAGGATAAGCAGTCTGTATCGTGTGCCGGGTATGGTCTCCAAGGAAAACCTCCGACAGTGATTATCACCTCTTTTCTCTCCCGCCTTCTCAGAGCTGGATGATGTTTCCATTTCGTGAAATAAAGTGTAATACACAGCCTGCAGCCGAGCCTGATGTTCAGGTCGGCAAGTCTACTTGACAGGAACACCATTTCCCAGACCGTCATTGGTTAGTGACTATGCTGAGTGGGCTGCACGCACTCTCTCCTACTCACGCAAATTCTGTGCCTGGGAGATTGTCATCTGCATCTGAGAAGGAACGGAAGCTCAGAGAAGTTAACTCAGTGTCCCAGGAACGTGGGGCTGGTGAGCAGGAGAGGCAGGGTTTGGACCCAGGCCTGCCTGAGTTAGTAGCAGGGTTCCTTCTGTGGACGCACCTGCACAGGTGAGGTCTGAGAACAGGGTCCACCAGCTTCTCCAGCTGATAGACCAGCACTTTGAAAATTCCCGAACTTGAGCGAGCCAGCAGTTCTGCCCTGGAAACCTTTTGTGGGCTTGTTTATTGTTGTTGATTGAATGTAAGAACAAGATTTTCGGTACAGACCCAGGGGGACCAGGTGTTGGGGAAACCAGCCATTTTTCAGCAGCCTGTCACGGTTCCAGCTGTTCCACTTTCCGTGTGACGTGTCTGACAAAATCTCATACTAACAGCAAGGTGATTGCACTCCGTGTAATGTGGTGGCAGTCACCCTTATACACTCGCCTTCCACACAGCCTTTGTTGGGGACCAGTGCTGGCGTCTTGTTAGATTGGCGGGGTCCTCTCTCGTCTTGCTTTGCCTGTGCGTGGACTTACACACCTACGTCCTGGCTCCATAGCTCAGCTCCATGGTTCATGGGATTGGACTGACCCCAGAATTGGCACCCCTGGCGACAGGGAGCATGGACCACACCTGCATGTATGCCGATGTGTCAGTGCTTCTCTGTCCCCAGACACTCTGGCGGTCAGGCTCCCAATTCTTAAGGGGTATAGAGACACGGGCCTTTTGAAATGCTGGTTACAGTGTGATTTCCCCCGCCCCCCTTTGCACTGAATTTTACATGCGCTGGGAGTATTATTCCTTGCCTGTTCTGCTGCAGTGTATTAGCCATAATGTAGCTTATCCAGGAGCCTTTTGTTGCTTCTCCTCTCTGCTCTCTGGCACTGAACATCTCATTATAACTTGGCTAACTCCCCAGAGGATGCCAGGAAACAGGAAAACTAAGTATTTTCAATCTAGCCTACCTTTCTCAGTTCTGATAAAAGAAAATTGCAATAGGAAGAAGTGGAAACTGTTGGCTAAAATGAGTATTTGTGATTCGCTGTGGTGTAGGTAATCTATAGTGTCTCTAGCTGCCTGGTTCTCTCTCTGACTTCCGTTCTAGGGTCTTGTCCTGGGCTAGAGGCAAACCAGCCCCTGCCTGATCTCCTTGCCCGCTTGTGGGTCTCCAGGGGTCTCCTACCAGGCCTCGCCCCAAGTGGACTCTTCATGTCTTGTAGCACACTTCCTGTGTTGGTGATGCACATGCCACTCTGGCCCTCTGTGTGACATGGAGAGGATGTCCCCCTTTTAGCAGGCACATGTATCAACAGGTATGTGCCTCCTGAATTAAGGTAGTTCTGGCTGCTCTGTCATCATCAGAGATACAGGCTTCTCTTTTCCCTTCAGCACACCACTTCCACATCAGGAGCCAGGATGGCTGGTCCAGCTTCTGCCATATGTTCTTTTTCCAGAAAGAAGGGAAGGGGAAGGCGAGCTGAACTCTGAAAGCAAGGCTAGGAAATTGCCATATTACCTCTGTTCATATCACATTGGCTGGAATTTGGTACCCTGGCCACACCTAGCTGCAGAGGATACTGGGAAATGTAGTCTTTATTCTGGGTGGTCATGTGCTCAGTGATATGGACAAGAAGAAGAGTGGGTGGGGGGCTGCCTTGGTGTCTGTCTGCCTCCGCTTTCCTCCCTCTCCTCATTTCCCTTGATAGCAGCAAACATTCGCCCTCCATGGCAGGGAAATCCCGGTGGGGCTTCGTTCCTGAATTCCTGGCTGAGAGTCTTGGGTCTGTGCTGTGCTTTGGGTTGTGTGTGCCCTTTGATGTCTGTGTTTTGGGGGTATGAAGCTCCTGACAACCTCACTTCACAGAAGTGAGACTAACTGAGGTAATGATGTATGATAGCTCCCGGAAGAAAACTGAAAATCGTGACATTCAGTTGTGATTTTACTGTTGTTAATAACAGCAGTTGTTTCTTGCTCTTCCCAGTTCATTTTTATCTTCCCTGTTCTTAGCAGAAAGAAAATAATAATTGCACGAGAATGCTGTTTAATTTCATTTTGAGTTTCTGTTTATTTTGGGAAATGGGGCAATGTCCAGAATACTATGGTAGAAATAACTATTCATTTCTCATTTATTCTTAGAGGGTTTTTTCTAGCCAGCAAACAAGTTTATTTTTCTCTAGAATTGGATTTTTTTAAAAAAGTCCTGCTGTAGCTGCTTTGGCTCAGTGGATAGTGTTGGCCTGCCGATTGAAGGGGTCCCAGGTTTGATTCTGGTCAAGGGCATGTACCTTGGCTGCAGGCTCGATCCCCTGTGGGGGGCATGCAGGAGGCAGCCAATCAATGATTCTCATCGTTGATGATTCCATCTCTCTCTCCCTCTCCCTTCCTCTCTGAAATCAGTTATATATATATAAAGTCCTGCTTGCCACTGCACATTTCAGATGAGCATCCCCAACATCTCTGACACAGCCTTTGTCTTGTACATCCCCTTCCCCCCTCCTGCAGAACCTATCTCTGGTTACTCCCTCCTGGTTTTCAATCCTTTGTCCTCTTAAGTCTGCCAGACCCTGCTTTAGGTTTATTTACTTGCCCTTAGACGTTGTATGGGTCTATCGTCAGTCTTCTACTTCATAGTTCTCTTTCCTGCCTCGTGGATATTTTGCCTAGCGCCAGTGAAACTCTAGGCTTCCGGGGATAGGGCTATGGCTCTCCCTGCTTTTCTCTCCTTTGTGTCCGACACACTCTGTCAGATTGTGGAAAAGAGCCTGAGCTTTGGGGCCGGGCAGCTCTGGCTTGCACGCCCACCTCTACTCACTCTACTCTTGATTAGTGCTTTGACTTCTGGCAGTTCCCTCAACTGCAAGTGGAGATGGATACCAGGCCCCCGACTGAGTGTTGGGGATAAAAAATAAACTGAGGCAGGGTACACAGAGCTTCCCATGGGTGTTCAGGCAGCGGTCATCTTGCCCTGCTCCTCCACCCCCTCTCACCACCTAGTTCTAGGACTCGTCAAAGAATGCTCTCTCTCCGCCATTTGTTAGTCCTTTGGGTGTGCTTGACTTTCAGAAATTTTGAACTTGCGTAAAACATCAGGTACATCGCAGTATTTAATGCACAGATCATGAAGTACAGTGTAGGTATATCTGGATGTGAATTTCCCTAGATACAAAGCTTAAAAAAAAAAAAAAAAGCCTGGCAGCAAAGTGAATGAGGGGAAGCTATGAAAGGAAGAGAAAGTCATTTTGTGTGCTCAGGGAGGCCTCCGGGCTTAGCTGTCCAGGCCGACTGGCAGCACCTTCACTAGGCAGGAAATGGTCGCCAGGGAATGTGAGTGCTCCCCCCTGGAGAAGGAGGGAAGGACTAGAAACACTCAGGCATCAAGCCCCCAGGACATGCCAGGTGTCATGCCAGGACCTTTTCCTCACCCAACAACTGCATGTCTGTTTTGCTGATAAGAACACTGAGTCTTAGAGATACAAAATAACTCCTCCAAGGCCACAGGGTACGAGAGAGGTGGCCGAACAGGGATTTGAAGCAACGTTATGTGACATCAAAGTTTCACCTTGTTATGTTGCTTTCCTTGCTGATTATTCTGGGATGTGGGCGGGGCAAATGCCCTCTGTGGGGTGTGCAAGGAGATAACTCTTGAGCAGGACCTCAGTACCTGCCCCGGTTTGCAAAGAGTTGGAAAGAAAGGGGATGTAGAAAGATTGAAGAGAGGGGCTGCTTTCCCTGGAAGCCTTTTCTGCTACTTGGAATGATAATTGTAGTGACACGTGTTGTGGGAAGACATTCTCCTTGTTCGTAGCTGGATTACTGCACTGGGCAGAAGAATTTGCAACAGCTTTTAGATGTTAGGACTCTGCCCAGCTGGATGAAGGTGTCTCACCTACTATGTAGATAGCTACCCACGCCATTTGCAAAACTCTTTTCTTTTTGAAAATATGATTTTCATCCGAATGGAAGTTGTCATGTAGAGATGTTGCTACCATCAGGTGTTTTGTTTCTATTTTGTTTCTCTCTCTGCTGTCTCCTCAGTACTTCATGGGGTGGGTCATGTTCTCCCGTTTTTGGGTGGAGGAAATAATGGAGTAGATTAAGTCCTCACTGTCGATAGATTAAGCAACTTGAAGCAAAATGCCGTATGATGCTGCAAACAATTTAACTGTAGGCTAATCGGTATAAACAAGAGTTAAGTTCCTATGGCATCTCATCAACGTTAGAGTGAAATGACATCGAACCAACTGACATCATTCGAGGACCTGATATAATTTGCTGAAGGTCACATGAAGTTCATGTCCTCACCACTCCCAGCTTAGTGCTCTCCCTACTCTTCCAGATGACTTTGACAGCGGTTGGTATTGGTGGCCACAGGTCACTGTTGTACCAGTAGATTGTGGCAGCTGGTCCCTTCATGGGCTGTCCTCAGACCTTGGGGAGAAGAGGGGAAGGTGAGAGAAGAGTGGGAAGGCTTCCATTCTATTTTCATCCAAGGAACCTGATTGATCAAGTTTCACTCCTCTTGAGCTGCTTCTTCTCAAGCCTTTGTTGTGGCTTTCAGCCGCTAGGCTGACAATTACAGGTAGCCAGCAAGAAATCACACAAAGGAGAAAATAATTCTCCTTTCCTTCTTTAAAGTTGGTGAGGAATGTCCACCGGGGACATATTTTCTAAAAATACATCAACAGGTATGGTCCCTGAGAAAACAAATGTTAGATCTACCTGCCTGTTCCCCAGAACCTCCGTCAATCAACAGTTTATCTGAGTGCCTCTTCGCTCATTTCATAACCATTTTTTGGATGTCTGCCCTGTGCCAGGCTCTGTGTGAGCCGCAGATGAGATAGACACAAGGTCTGCCCGCACGTGGCTATCGTCTGCTGGGGGAGACGGATGAGTGAATGAGATATTGCTGTGGAGTGAGCCGAGTCCCCACTGAGGAAAGGACAGGGGAACATGTCCAGGGGCTCTGCACCCAGTCATGGTCAGGGTGGGGTCATGGGGGATACGTCCCGTGTGTTTGGGAAGAACCGGGGCAGGTACTGAGGTCCTGCTCAAGAGTTATCTCCTTGCATCTGCAGATGTGTCCCAGCCAAGACTTCAGGCTGCCTTGGATCAGGGGCTGGGTGGGTGTTTGCCTGGTCCACAGTGGGCTCCGTAAATGTTGAGTGAATGGAGGAAGGGAGAGCAACATCATCGCTTCCTCAGTTTGCTTACGCTCTAGTTTGGGAAACACAGATGCAGACAGGAAGCGAGCACGTGAAGCTGTGTTTTCAGACGTCTGGGAAGACAGTGGTCATGTCTGCGAAGTGGAGGTGAGCGTGGCACTAAAGAGCTTTTACTTGGCCGGTGAGTAATGGGTAGGGTTCTCATGACTCACAAAGATGGGTAGGTAAGAATAGTACTAGTAGCGGTAAGTTTGTAGGCACACACTGTGTGTGGAACGCTTGATACACATTCTTCATTAACTCTCCTCACACTCCCGTGTCACAGGTGTTGTTATCCCAGCATTACAGGTGAGGAAACTGAAGCTCAGGGAGGCAAATTATCTCCTCCTGGGTCAACCCTGTGATTGGTGAAATCAGAATTCAAACTCAGATCTCTGACCCCAAGTTAACTGTCTCTCCTGTGAGGGTGGCCCTGGAGCAAAAGACGCAGGGAAGGCAGCCACCACCCCTTTTTGCCCAACAGGACAATGGGAGGGAAGAAAGGGAGGGAGAGAGGGAAGGAAGGAAGAAGGGAGGGAGTAAGGGAGGGAAGGAGTAAGGGATGGGAGGGAGGGAGGGAGGGAGGACGGAAGAAAGGAAAGGAAGGATGAAAGGAGAAACAGAGGGAGGGAGGAAAGAAGATGTGCTGACCCGAGAGGGTCTGAGGGCTGCCCTGTGCCTTGTCAGCATCTCAGATGCCTTCCTACAGTAGAGGTTTGGCGACCACCTCCACCAATCCGTCATATGCCAAGAGGCAGGGATTGCAGTGAGTTGCTATAAGGCTGATGTGCTGAAATTTTTGCACACTCAGATCCCAGTCTTTCGGCCTGTCACTTAGAAAAAGCACTGGATGCAGCCTTCATTTTTTTTTTTTTTTACTGGAGGACATCAGTTGTGATTACTGAAGCCTTTCGCTCAGTTTGCTAAACTGAAGATGCTGCAGCGATGTTGGGCAGCTGGTTTCCATCTCCTGGACAGCCAGCCCCCTTTCGAGTCAGTGCCACCCAGACAGGAGACTAGAGGACGGCTTCTGAAAGTGAGCATCACCACCAATGAAACCAGTTCAGAACCCAATTTTAATTTCTAAAATCATTATCACACAGACTGTCCATAGGATCAAAAGAGAGAGGCAGGGATATGATTTCTGGCTCCACTACTTATAGTCAAATGAACAAGCTACTTAATTCCTGAGCCTGTTTCTTCATCTAGAAAACGGGATGGTGCAGGTGGCATAATGCCAGGAAAGGTTCTTGCCTTTCAGAACCTTTGGATCTGCCTGGTGCCCGGCCCAGAGCCACAGATGGCCCATTAGTTGATGGTGATGCCATTCGTCCGGCACCCTTGGTCTATGCCACTTGTTCAACATTCCAGCAAGGGACTTGGGAAGGTTCAGAGGCAGGAGGAGGTGTATACAAAGGTGGTGATGCCACGGGGACAGCACGACAGAGGCGCTTGATAAAGGCTCGTTTGTGGAACTAAATATCGAGATGAGTCTTCTGGGGAGGATGCTGCAAAGCGCGGAGCTCTCAGGGACGGCTCCCTGAGAGTGACTTTGCAGACTCGAAAAATGTTTCCATTTTCACTTTTCCCCATTGTGGTCCTCCGTGCATGTGTGAGAATAATTTTAGCTCTCATCAGCTAGAGGTCTGGCTCTGAATCATAGCTGCGTGCTGATAAAAACCCACTGTCGCCGCAAGGAAGCTTGACAAGGAGAGAGGTCTTGGTAGGAAAAGCAAAATGAAAGAACGGGAGGCTTAGAAAGAAAATCAAATAATGTCAAGCATCACGGGTGAGTTCTGCAGAGCTGCAGCTGCCCTGCTTGCAAGGCTAACCCTGCTCAGGAGGGCGACCTCTGTTTCTCCTCATGGTGGGCAGGGTGGGAAGAGGAGTGGGCAGGGCTGGAGTAGGGGTAGCAAAGTGAGAGCAGGGGTGGGGTCCCTCTTCCTGACCAGAACTGCATAATGGAGGCCAGCCCCCCTTCTCAGAACTCCCGGGAAGCAGAATACACCCATTTGGAGAAACAACAATGAACTCTAAAGGGTCCCTGCAAAGCAAGGCACAAATGTGCAGCTGCGCACAGAACAGCAGGCTCACTGCAGCTTCGTGGGGAACAACATGAAAGGAGGGAGTGCTCAGGCCGTGCGACTACCAGGCAGGTTGAGCAGAGAGGCGGGGAAGAGGCAGAAGCCACAGGTTCTTCCTGGTTGTCTTTCGGATTCCATCTCTCCCGGGAATCGTGGGTGTGTAATTGCAGGGAGCTGTGCTCCCCCGCCAGCATGGAGGCCTTGGCTGGAACCCGCACCTTCACAAGTAGAAGGGAGGTGGGGCTTCTGAGCAAAGGTGGGGACACTTGAGCCTTCCATCTTTGCATCATTGCTCCTCTCCCCACCCTTCCACACTTTTTATTAAACCCCTACTGTGTGCCAAGCCCTTAGAAATGATGTGAAGACAGGGATAACCAGCTACTTCTCCTCTGTGATAATTAACCAGATCTCCAGTTAGCTCATCGGCACTCACGGAATTCTGGAACTGAGAAGGACCCTCCAATGCCATCAGGGCCACCTGTTCACTAGATCTTTGAATCCCTTCCCTGAAGTGTGAACGTCCCCGGCAATGGGTTCCTTCCACTTCCGGATAAGCTCGAGGGGGACAGTTTTCCTCTTACATGAAACTAGAATCTCCTCCCTGTGGTTTCTCTCCTTGTTCTTGGTTCTTTACTTCTCGGGACGAATGGGACAAATCCGGCCTTTTGTTTTCACAGTCGTGCTTCAGAGATTTGAAAACCATTGTCTGCTTTGAGGCTTCATCTCTCCAAAGGCATTCTACCAGCTTCTTCCCCACGCTTCTGGGAATGTTGTCCAACCCGGGTAATGACGATCTCCCACTTCGTTCACGTCTGGCTTACGAGGGGCCCAGGACGAAACTCAGTGATCTGCTTGTGGTTTGTCCAGAGCAGAACTGAGTGGGAGCATTACTTCTCTCATTTCGAAATGACACAGCTTGAAAGAGCCTCAGGACTCGAAGGGGTCTTAGAGACCAGCTGGCCTCACAGCATCATCGTACAGATGGAAAGGTGAGGCCCAGAGAGAAGAGGCGACTCAGCTGGTTAGTGGCAGAGCAAGAAAAGCACTTAGTTCTCCAAAACCCCCGGTCCTCCAAGGTCTAAGCACTTTGCACCACTCCTCACCACATCTATACATCTTTCTAGACTTCTCATAGTTGGAGTTTGTATTTTCATGCCACATCATACCTTTGATTACAGTTCAACTGACACCCAGCCACAAGTCCTAAGTTATTTCTTAGGTTCTACTGGGAACCGTGTTTTCACCATCTTCTGCTTTTCCAGTTAGCTTTTTGGATCCAAGTCCACGATTTGATCTTTGTCTAAATGTGTCTCATCATTTCCCTTGTCTGCACCAATCTGGGGACATAGTCATGGAATAAAGCCACAGTAGGACAGACAAAACAGGGATTCCCTTTTCTGTGGCTCCCCAACCAGGTCATTAGAAGCCCATTTATGGTTTAAGGGGTATCAGTGATGTCTCCTGTTGACTGGGGAGTGACCTTTGCTGCCCTTTTCCTCCACCAGGTAGTATCTGCTCTCCTTTTCTGGCCACTTCTGTCATGTGCCACATGGTTTCCCAGTTGGGACCTCTACCCTGTGGGGCTGTAGATCTTTTGCTCGACCAAAATACTGATGTTACTCCTTCTTTGTCACCCACAGTGACATGCAGAAGCTCCAATTTGGGGATAAGTGCCCTCCTCCCACCTGAGCTATGCTCTGGCAGTCATAGAATGCTTCCGGAATAGGATGCTTTCATTTGACTTGCTTTTATTGTTATTATTTTTTAAGATCCCAGTCTCTTTTTCTTAGACCCTAACTTGGATTCTCTTGCGTTTGGGCTAGAAGATACCACGTGGCACTCTCCTCTCCCTTCCCTGTTTCTCTCACAGAATCTCACCCTGGACCAAAGTTCCTAAACAAAGCTTCTTCTTGGCGAGCAGTGATACATGGAGAAACAGCATTTCTCTCATTCTGTGTTTTTGCTATTGGCTTTTGGCCCCAACTCGATGACTACCATTAGAACACTGTCGTGGCACTTGAAGGCCATTGTTTCTGGCTCCTTGGAGTTATTATCTCTGGGAAGTGGCCCTTAGGTCCCTGCACACTCTCACCTGATTGGCTCCTGGGGCATCACATGTACATAAACCCAAGCCTTTTTGCCCCCATGTGCCCAATGGAGCTTTGGCCAAATGACCGTTTTGGATTTATTTGTGATTGTTTGGTTGTCTGAATTCCAAATGTTTTCTTCCATTCTATGGGTTGCTTTTTTTTACCTTCCTGATGATGTTCTTTGTACAAAGTTTTAGATTTTGATGAAGTCCAATTTCTGTTTCTGTCTTTGTTGCTTGTGCTTTGCCATACTCAAGGATTGTGATCTTTATGCTCTTGATTATTACCTCCCTAGCCTCAAGTCATCCATGAATTTGAACAACACATCATCACTTTGGGAGTGTTCTGGCCCATTTATTCATCCCTTCATGTTACATAGTATGAAAGCAGTGCACACTCTGGAACCACTCCTCCACCCTCACTTCCTCAGGAACTTGCAGGGGAGCTTCCTAAACCCATCAGTGAGCAAATCAGAGCAAATGTGAAGGAACGCAAGGCCTGAGGCTCATCAGTCCACAGCTTTATTATGGATAGGACACTTGCAAACACTGTTTTATGTATTTCACCCACGGGATGTCTCTTATTTCCATGCAGTGAAAGGAGGCATGGGAACCAGTTGTGAAAATCTCTGAATATTTCTGGGGTACTGCTGAGAGCTGGAGCCGAGACTGTCATTGTGTGGAATGATAGCAACCCTGGTATCCAGTGGGTGCTCCTAAGCATTACCCGAGCCTGGGAGGAGATACATGGTGTTGAGCAGTGATAGCTGACCCCACAGCAACTTGTCATTCTGTCCCCTGCCACTGTGTCTGCTGCGATGCTCCGGCAGCCAAAGATGCTGCTGCTTAGCCCGTATTAAACCATAGACCTGCTTTTCATAGTCAGCGCTGCCCCAGAGACCTGGCTGTTTCTAACCCCCAGGTTCAGAAGCCAAGCACGAGTCTCGGGGAAGGAAGAGGGCTCGCATGAGGCCACATGCTGACCTTTCCACAAGCAGCCCGGTTGAAAATGGTACCCAGGGTTCCCTGTCTCTGTAAGTTCTGACCTGACTGCATTTGCCACCTGCATTGCCCTTCATCCAGCTGTTCCCCTAAGACTCTGAAACCAGGAGAGAGAGAGGGAGGGAGGAAGGGAGGGAGGGAGGGATGGAGGAAGGGAGGGAGAGAGAGAGAGAGAGAGAGAGAGAGAGAGAGAGAGAGAGAGAGAATGAGAATATGCAGGTAATGTCTATTTTGAGGGAGGTAAGAGCTTACACACTGGAGCAAGTGGGTTTGACTGGGGAGAAATAAAATACTAATTATAGTTCCCTACATTGGTATAGTGCTATGTAATAACTGAAGTGTATTGTCCACATTATGCCACTTAGACCTCATAGTTGGGGAAGTGAGGCCCGGGGTGGCTGACCGACTTACCTGACATGATACGACAGCTGAGGAAGATCCAGAGCTTCCATCTGATTCGGAGGTGTGCCCTCAGCACCCACGGTGCCCCTTGGGGAGCCCCACTGAGAACAAGGATACGCGAGACCAGTTCCACCTTGTTCCTCGTTCCCTGGGGTGCAAGACAGGGGCTCACACACAGCTCCTTTGCTGGACACTGTCCATGTGGAGAGTTTAGTTTTACCAGTGGTCTCAGGTCACTGGACTCAGGCCCCTGGTCAGGAACCAAAGGCTGAATAACCAAATGTGGGGAGAACCAGTGCTCTGCTTTGGGGAGACATCTCCACTGGCCACTTGGATGGTGGTCAGTGTAAGGGAGTAGTCTACCTCATGGTGCTCTGGGTAGAGAAGTTCAGAAGTACCAGCTTTTTCTGTGTTTGGGTTAGTGAGGAAAATTACGATAATTGGTGATGATAGTGAGAGCTACGATCTGTGGGGCAGGTACTCTTAACTCATATAGAGTTCTTTAATCCTCACAACCCTATGAGATGAGACTATTATCATCGTACCCATTTTATAGATATAAAAACAGAGGCACAGAGGTCATTTGCCTCAAATCATCTAGGAAGTGGAGCAGCTGCACAGACTCCAACTTGCAGATACTAGAGTATTGAAAATCCACCCTATGCCCGATCCCTGGGGGCACTCAGCTCTCAAGGCACGACTCTGTCTCCTCGCTGATGCTTTGCCCCTTTGCCTCTCTAAGGGGCTGAAGTTGTGGGGAGCTGTGAGGGTGGTCAAGGTGGGGCAGACCCTCTGATGAAAATAGGCAACGGAAATGGTCTCCAATATTCCTTGCCTTCCCTTTGCTGCTCACTGTCTGTGTGGCTTGTGCCCAAAGCCAAGGGTGACCTCTGAGCCTGTGTCCTCATCTGTAAAGTGGAGAAGATGCTGTTTACCCGACAGGGTGGCTGTGAGGCTTGGACACACTGTCTGTGAAATCCCTGACACCGGGCCAGGCACATAGTGAGGACCATATAAATAAGTGCTGGAGTTATCGATTGTTCTTATTATTGCTTCTTTTCCTCTTCGTGCACCCACCCCAGAGAGAGATGTGGGTGTTGCCTAGTGAGCACTGCCTGGAAGTCGTCCTGCTTCAGCCCTTTTCAAAAACGATAGAGGCCCATGGAGAGTGAGAAGTCGCTTTCCCCAGGCTGCCTACTCCAGAGCCTTCTCTTGCTATGCCGTGGCGGGCATTATTCACTCATTCATACCACTGGCCTTCAACATCAATTAAATAACAATGCCCCAAAGAGAATTTCTCTACATCTTCCACTGAGCTTATGAACCCTCCACCCCCCGCAGCCGAGAGTCCACCAGAGGTGGGGGCCCTGGGTGGTGGGGAGGCCTGGGGAGAGGTGTGGGGAGTCAGCAGGGACAGACGCCCAAGAAGAATGCTCTCCTCCTGTGCTGTGGAGGTTTCCGTGAGGTCACCTCTTGGCAGGACTCACTCAGCTGCTCTTTCTCCCTTTAATCAGGCTTCTTGCAAAGCAGTTATCTCATTATTTAAATATTCTCCAGTTGGATGTTCTCACATTCATGACTTAATGACCTTAATTATGCATATTAGTGAGAAAAATAGGTGGCATTGCTTTGCCGGAGTCTCCTGCTGACCGTCCATGGTTCCCTAGGGACCATGAGCTGGGCTTATAAGTGCATGTTTCCTGGTTAGGCACGTAAGGAGAGCATAGGACAAGAGACCTGCTAACCCCCCAGCCTTTTCCATGCCGACTGTAGCTCACTGTCCTCAAAGGTTGGGTGTGCCTGGCACCGAGGGGTGGGGAGGAGGAGAGAACAGCATTGCCAGTGGGTCCAGCTCTGTGTCAGCCCCCTAGGAGCAGTTTTGCTTTTCCCTTGCCTCTGTGTTCACCCCCCGGAGACAGAAAAATAATCTTCGCCTCACCCTCCCTGAGACGCAGATACATGGGCACATCTATAACTTTGGGCGGGAACTTCCTGGAGAGGACTTCAGGGGGGAGGTGTGTTATTCCAATAGGAAGGAGAACAGGGGCGTACCCTTGGTTATAGCGTTCTATTTTTTCCTAAACTTTTATTGAAAGCCTACTGTGTGCAAGGCACATCACAGGAATTTCAAGGTAGCAAATAAGCTTTACTTTGAGCCAACATCTCCCTCGCACCGCCATTTTTTTTTTTTTTTTTTACTATTTGCTGATGTAATAACATACGTGTTATGTCCAGCCTTCATGTGTAGAATGGGTGGTGGCAATATTGCTGGAGTAAAGACAAGTCCATTGGGCTTCCTGAGGCTTGACCTCAGTCCGTGGTGCGATTGGCCCTTCCTGAACAGTCGCCAATTTACTGCCTATGATTGATGAGCATATTTTTCCATGCATTTAACAAAAGATTGAGCATCTGGATGCTGAGAGTAAGTAAAACAGTAAACCAGGTTGCAAGGAGGTGACAGCAGCAGGGGACCGACAACTGCACAGACAGTTTTACTGCAGAGTGAGGAGTCCTATGATTGTAGTCAAGTGTAAGTATTAGGGGTTAAGGAACAATGGTGGTTCCTGTGACCTGAAGGTTGACTAGAGTTAGCCGGGTGAAATGAAGAGAGATTGGAGGGGCATGGAGGCAGGCCAAAGAACACAGTGCATTCCAAGAGAATAAAATGAGCTCACATAGCTGGAGCATAGGGGGAGGGAGCAACTGGCCAGCACAAAGCTCCCTCCCGAAGAGGGGGCTCCTTTTTCAAAGGCCACCTGTACACTTTGGCCTGGGGCAGGAGAGGCAATCCGAGGATTTTCTGTAGGGAATTTTATCATTAGAGAATGGGTTGGAGGTGAGCAAGACTAGAGGCAGAAGCGGCAGCCAGGGAGTTTACAGCAGTGCTGGGGAAGATGGAGAGAGATGGAGGGATTCCAGAAATATTAAGAGAGGAGATAGATAGCTCCTGGCAATGTCCCTGCCTGCGGCTGGGGACAGAGTGTGCCACTGCACTGCTGCTTTGTCATGGGCATCCTTCCCAGCCAGGCAGGTAGAGGTGGCATTGCAGCAGTGCCCAGAAGCATCACTTTCAGTCATATGGAGGGTCTGTGGGCGCCTGGGCAGCGGCAGTGGAGAACAGACGGGCTGGCCTGCAGCGATGATGAATGAGCAGTTCTCCTGAAGCCAAGACTTCCCTCTCAGCCTCCCTCCCACCGCCATCATGTGCCAGAGCCCGAGGTCACCTAGGGGCAGAGGAACACACAGTTCCACAGAGCAGCATCTTCACTGGTCTCTCCTTCCTACAATGTTCTTTGCTTGGGTTCTGCCCGAAGCCAGTTCCAGCATGTCATAATTGCAAGAGTTTCATTGAAAGGTTGATGGAACTTGGGGACTCAACAAGGGCTGAGTCACATATGTTGTCACCTGTTGGGAATGGCTGAAGGCATTTCCCCAGACCTGAAAAGGGATTGATTGTTGACTGCCAGACAGCTCAGGGCATCTTAATCTACATGTTATTGCCCCCTACTGGCCAAACACCTGAACAGCCATAGGCTAATTCTCCCAATCTGAAAATGGGCTCTGTAAAGGAAACTCTGACCCTTTGAAGTGTATATCTCTGCCTCGCCTCAGGAAGATTTGTGTTAATAAAAACCATGGGGTCCTGAGACGAGGAGATCTTAGTTTTCTTTAAACTAAGCTCCTCTGACCCCCAAAAGCCTTTCAAAATTATATTTTGACTCTGGACTCCTATTTAATCTACACACAGCCTTCTCCAGATTCCAGAACCCCAGCAGAGTTCCTCTGGTTCTTCTGGGGCAAACTTAAAACTGTTCTGAGATTATTTTACTAAAGGAACCATTGGTCAGATGCTAGAAATCACTCCCCAACAAAGCATCGAGTCTTGATTTTGTCTGCTCTGCAGAGCTGGGGGCCACCCGCTCCTGAGGGGCTGTGGGGGAGAGCCAGGTGCCCTCTCTCTCTCTCCTTTCTCCTCCCACTGGTTTGTTTGCTCCTGGTTCATGTCTCCTCAGGGTCTGTTCATCAGGATCTCCTAGTGCTCCCTGTCCCCCATCTCTCATCCCTCTGGGTCTCTCATGAGTGCACCTAGGAAGGTGCCCAGCACCTGGGAAGGTCAGGCCTCATGCTAGCTCAGAGGTGGTGTGTTTGGAAAAGGGAAGGCTCCCACTGTCTTCCAAATGCCTGGGGTGTGGAGGTCTTGGTGCTTGGATGTTTGCTGTAAAGTCACTCTCCATTCATTTTTCTCATTTGAGGCCATAAGGACTTTGCTGCAAGGCCACAGGCCCTGGGATCCAGGCTGGACCCACATCTGTATTTCTTCCCCATCTTGCCCCATCCCCTCCTCTCCTTCTACCTGTGGGGATGACCACACACATGACCTACTCCCATTCCCAGGCACTGCACTCCTTCC
>PVJC01025429.1:0-24771 GCA_004026665.1 Murina feae | reverse complement strand
GGTGGCTGGAGGAAGATGGGCAGTAGGCAAGCTTGGGAGGCAGGCCGCACCCAGCCCTGGCCATGCTCAAAAAAGAGAACAACATGCAGGGGAGGGCAAGAGTCTGAGAGATCAACATAGAGGGGGTGCCTGCTCCAAGCCTCCATGGTGTGCCTGGGGGCAGGCCCCCAGCAGGTAGACACACACAGGAGGACTGCTCTGAGCCTCAGATGCAGCTGGGGGCAGGTCCCCAGTGGTGACACACACACATACACACACACACACACACACACAAAAGGCACCTGGCAGACTGGGGCCATCATAGGACATCCACTGAGGGGTCCCAGACTGTCAGAGGGCACAGGCCGGGCTGAGGGACTCCCTGCACCCCGAGTGCACAAATTTTTGTGCACCGGGCCCCTAGTTGTATTATGATTACAGATACAAGCAAATGTATTTAAAAGTCCTTCAGGCACATAAAGGAATAAAGATGCTCTATCTTTGATACAACTACAAGAGTATTTTAAAGTATTTTCACTTCAAATTAACTCAATACATAAGCTCATATGTTTTTTAAAAATACTACAGCTGATGTCCACTTTAGTTTGTCTAACTTCACCTCTTCTTAGAACACACATTCCCCATGTATGTAAATACTGTTGACTACCAACTCTGTGATTTTTCAGCTCCATTATTTCCATAGGCCTCCAAAATTGCATGTACAAATTCCTTTGACATCTCGATTTGAAAATTTAAAACATCTTGGTGTTAACATGAACCCAAAACAGAATTATTGATTTCTGCCTTCCCAAGCTATCTGTGTCTCCTTAGCTATTCCTGATTCTGTGTTTTTTTGTATCACATTTATCCAACATAAAAGTCAATGACAAATTCCTGGTTCTTCTCTTTCCCAAACCTCTATCTTCTCCATCTTCATGTTATTCAATCTTTATTTTTAAAACTAGAGGCCCGGTGCATGAAATTCATGCATGGAGGGGCGGGAGGAGGTCCCCTCAGCCCAGTCTGCACCATCTTCAATGTGGGACCCCTCAGGGGATGTCTGACTACTGGTCAGCTATCCCTCTCACAATCCAGGACTGCTGGCTCCTAACAGCTCATCTGTCTGTCTGCCCGCCTTCTGGCCCCTAAGTGACCCACCTGGCAGACTGATCAACCCTAACCCCTCTGCCTGTCAACCTAATTGCCCCTCACTGCCCCCTCTGCTGACCTGATCACCCCACACAGCCTGCTCTTTGGTCATTTAGTCGCACCTCACTGCCCCCCCCACCAGCCTGGTTGCCCCACACAGCCTGCTGTTTGGTTGTTGCGTGAGGGTCTTCTAACAAATTTGCATATTACCCTTTTATTAGTATAGATGTTTACCAAATCCCTCCACATGTTCCATCTCAACTACAATCATTCACATCACCTTTGTCTGTCCCTTACAGTCTAGGGCCTAGACTATTATAACACATATTCAATGACCCCTCTAATTCTAATCTGGGCCTTTATAATCCATTTTCAAAAGGTCAGTTATTATAAATTTTTCCAAACAAATTTATTTATATAATTTTCTTATTATTTTTTTCCAATGGTTTCACAAAGCAGTAAGAATAAAACTGCAACACTCTGAATTGGTTATGAAACCTACATGGTAACCCCTAATTACATCTCCCTTTACTACCTATTCTTCCACATTCTCACTATTTTCTGGTGACATAGACTTTTAAAAATGTTCAAGACTGTGCCAGTCCCAAGACCTTTGTAATACTAGATTTCTTTAAATATGCTTTTTTTTGGGGAGGGGTGAATTTCACAGAGCTGACATCATAAATGTTTGCATCTCAGCCTTAATGCTCCTGTCAGAGAATGGCTTTTCCTTAGTCAATTACTCACACATTATCATATCATTCTATTTCTCCACAGAACAATATTTACTTTTTGATATATAGTGACTTATTTTGTTGGTTTTTAAATTAATTTCTGGCTTCTATGCCAAAACATAGGCATATACAAAAGTGAAATAACAAAAATAAAAAAGAAAATATGGTACCCAGAATATAGGCAGTGACAAAATTGGGGGGATGTGAGAGTTACCCTGAACAGAAGACCCAAAAGATTAATGGAAAAACCTAGGCTTTAGACTTAAATATTTAACTAAATTCACTTGGATGTTTTATAGTGAATTGATGATTTCCTCACACTACCTAAAAAATGTTCTATGTTCTCATATCAGACGATGGCAAATATATCCTTTTAGTTGCTGATATAAAATTTCCTAAGTACCATCTTTGACATCACTCTTTCTTTTATAAGCTATATCTAGTCTGTCTGAATGTTTTGGTTACACTTTTCTAATATAACATGAATTTGATCACTTATCAACACATTTATTACTATACTTTGGATTAAATTACCATTCCTTATGGCTGCCAGCCATATAGCCTCTGTAGGGATCCTAATATGTGTAAATCATATTATATTTCTCTTTTGCTCAAAAATCACCCATGGACTTCTATCTCATTCAGAGAATGAGTGTCTATTAAAATACCAAGCATGTGAGGATCTGGCTTCCCACTCAGATTTGGTGTCCTCTTCCACTTACTCTCTTTGATCTTATTACAAAGTCCTCACTAATTTTTAAAAACCAAACCAATCTTGCATGGGTCTCCAGAATGTGTCACTTTCTTGGCTCTCTGCCTTAAACCCTGTCTTCTGTGGTATTCACCTGGTTTGCTCACTCATCAGCATCAGGTCTTGACTTACATGTTAACTTCTCAGTGGGAGCTATTTAACTGCTATGTTCACAATGACAATCTCTCTTTCCTCACACCTTCCCTTCTCGGCTTCATAGTATTTTTCAACATCTAACCTACAATATATCATACTTAATCAATTTATTTACACTTTTATTCTCTTTCCCATTTTTAAAGATACGTAAATTATATAATAGGAATTTTTATGTTTTGTATTTTTCCACAAGTTTATTAGAAAAGAAGGAATTCTAGATATTAAGTAAGTTCACAAATACATAAATGAGCTATTAATCAATCTAACACAATTTAAAAACTTTAAAAGAAAAAATATTTAAAATTTATGAAAAGACTTTAAAGAATAAATAAAGCAAGTACATTTAATCCAATTTCACAGATAAGAATTATCCAAATTAGAAATTTAGCAATCCCTGGAAGTAGTTTTATAGATTCAATGGAATCTAAATTAAAAAGGCAATAGGAATGTTGTTATTTGGCATCTTTGCAAGCTTATTAACATTAAGCAAATAATGGCCAAGGACAGTCAGGATACTCAAGATATCCCAAAAGAAGGATATATTGGTGGCAATTGCTCCATCAGATAAAAATTCTAACCTATAATAATAAAAGCATAATATGCTAATTAGATCAGACAGCTGAACGACATTCCAGACATCATTCCAGACGTCCTTCCTGATGAAGCTGCAGTGGAAGGGGCTTAGGCACAAAGGAGGTTAGAGGCAATCAGGCAGTCAGGCAGAGGAATTAGGGGTGATGAGGCAGGCAGGCAAGTGGTTAGGGGTGATCATTCAGGCAGGCAGGAAGAGATGGTTAGAGGCAATGAGGCAGGCAGGAGAATGGTTAGGAGTGATCAAGCAGGCAGACAGAGTGGCTAGGGACGATCAGGTCCCAGATTGCAAGAGGGATGTCTGACTGCCAGTGTAGGATCCCCACTGTGGGATCGGGCCTAAACTGGCACTTGGACATCTCCTGAGGGGTCCCGGATTGGAGAGTTGCAGGCTGGACTGAGGGACCCCCACCCCCAGCACGAATTTTGTGCACTGGGCTTCTATGCATATATAAAATCTTGATACAAAACAGATGTGGAGTTGCAGATTTAAAAATAAAAAAAGAAATAGTAGCACTTATTGCTAACTTGGACCTAATTAAATTAAAATGTGATTCTGTTCTTATAAGATTGCAGAAGTGAAATACAAAAATACTAACCAACCTAGAGTACTTCTTGTTTCCTTGGAACTGATGCACTGGTTTATTCATAGCTAATGGAAAGTCACACTATTATGGCAAAATCCTAATTGCTACTAGAATAGCAAATGCTCTAAGAAATTGGTACTGACAAAAGGACATGATCCTATCTAATAAAAGAGTAATATTCAAATTAGGCATCACTCAATTACAAAGAAGGCTTCCCCATAGCCACAAAATGGCGGCTCTCAGTCCGGCTCAGCTCCGCAACTGAAGTGGTCAGGCCTGTTAGCCAAGCATGTGGTGGGGGAGGCGGGGAACCCAAGGGGCAGAGGGGCCAGGGTTCCTCTGCCCAGGCCAGAGGCCTTCGCAGAGACCTCAGGTATGGGCAAGGGATCCAATGATCAGAGGGGGCAGGGGCAGAGCCTGTGATTGGAGAGGTATGAGGGTACCCTACCCAGACATAAGGCCTGGGCCAGAGGCTTCAGGCCTGGGCAGGGCAAGGCCAAAGATTGCAGGAGCCTGGGCTCCACAGAACCAGCGATAGGAAGGGCAGGGGCAGAGCCTGTGATCGCAGGGGTCTGGGCACCAGTGGAGCCTGCAAAGCAGGAGGCTGCAGTGGGGCAGGGGTGGAGCCTGCGATCTCAGGGCCTGGGCAGAGGCAGAGCCAGTGATTGGAGGGACCTGGGGGTCCCCTGCCCAGGCCTGCATCCTTGGCCAGAGGTTACAGGCCTGGTAAGGGATGGATCTGGGATTGGAGGGACAGGGGTGGAGCTAGTGATCTGAGTGAACTACAAAGGAAACCCCTTTTCTTACAACTCATTGGCTAAGCTCCCTGTATGCCACTGGTAATATTCTTAGTAACTTGGTTAATAAGAATCCCTAAAGGCAATCTAGGGTTTTCCACCACACTCTTGGAGAAAAAAAAATGAAGGTCCACTGCTGGAGGGCTAAGAAATGTCATATCCTGCCCTAGCCAGTTTGGCTCAGTGCATAATGCCTCAACCTGCTGACTGTAGGGTCTGGGTTCAGTTCTGACCCAGGGCGTGTACCTAGGTTGCAGGCTCCTCCCTGGACGGGGCCCATGTCAGGGCTCATGCAGGAGGCAACCAATCAAAGTGTTCCTCTCACTTTGATGTTTCTCTCTGTCTTTCCCTTCTCTTCCACATTCTCTAAAAATCAATGGAAACATATCCTCAGGTGAGGAAAAGAAAGAAAGAAAGAAAGAAAGAAAGAAAGAAAGAAAGAAAGAAAGAAAGAAAGAAAGAAAGAAAGAAAGAAAGAAAGAAAGGAAGGAAGGAAGGAAGGAAGGAAGGAAGGAAGGAAGGAAGGAAGGAAGAAAGAAAGAAAGAAAGAAAGAAAGAAAGAAAGAAAGAAAGAAAGAAAGAAAGGTCATATCCTATGAAAGACACATCTTGAAAATGCCTAAGGAAAGTTGTCATTTTTTCATGGTGAAGGGACTGGTGTCCATGTTAATGAAAACACCTTGGTGGCTGTGGTGAGTGTGGCTTGGTGGCTGTGGTGAGGACTGCAGCAGTGGGGTGATGGGGCTGGTGGCTTCCCCTGAGTAGCCTGGTTGTCTCTCACAAGGGAGGCCAGACTGCAGCTTAGGCCTGCTCCCTTTGGGGCCTAAGCTGTCAATCGGAAACTCCTTGAGGGTTCTCAATATGTGAGAGGGGGCAGGCTGGGCTGAGGAACTCCCCACTTAGTACACAAATTTTGTGCACCGGGCCCCTAGTTGAATTATAAAAAGCACTCAGCCAATATTCTAACACAACAAAATCAATTGCATTTCCATTGTTTTGTCACTGGCGTTCATATTTCTAAAATAGTTGGGGGCTGGGAGAGAAATGGGGAAAAATCAAGAAATTATTTTCTTTCTTCACCAGAATATTACCATTACTTTTATGGAATAAAAAAGTTTATAAGTAATTCAATGTATGTAATCAAAATAATAAGCTAGCTCACCTGGTATGGCTCAGTGGTTGAGTGTCAACCTATGAACCAGGAGGTCAACGGTTTGATTCTCAGTCAAGGCACATGCCAGGGTTGTGGGCTTGATCCCCATTGTGGGGTGTGTTGAGCCAACCAATCTTAAGTGTTTTAAGATTAAAAAACAACAGCAACTAGGCTTTTATATTTTTCCCATCCTATGACAATATTCCTACTAAAAGAAATAAAATCAGTTGCTTTCCACTTTATTTTTCATTGAATGATGGTGACTACATTTGGATTGAATCCATAATTCTAATGCACACTAAACTCTTAGAGAAAAGACATTTATTCAGTTAAAGCTGCATGTTAACTGAACAGTTTCACTTTAAGAGTCACTAGAAAACTTGTGCCACTTCTCCTACACATGGAGTTTCAAAAATGTTTACCCTAGATAACCCACAGGCACTATAAAAACCTTTGCTTTCCCCTGACACATAATTTCTTTAGGGATTTGCCCTACTTTCTTTAATTCCCCTGGAGTTAAATTCCTCTCTTGTTATATCTTCACAGATAAATCCTGCACATCAACGTCACCTGTCAAACTCCTGGATAACCCCTCTGGTATTTCAATGGAACGAGAGAGATCTCATATTCCCTTTTAGTGTTATGTAAGCTGCAGATGCTTCCTTTCTGCTTACGTTTAAACAATCTGCATATTCATTATATAGTTAAACTTATTCATTCAATATTGAAGGTTCACTCTCTCCCCAACCTGTATATCCACTTTACTGATATTCTTACTTGAACCACTTGTCTTTGTTTTTTCAGTATGGGTACTTATAGTAAATGTGCAAAAGTCACTTGAAGAATATTACAAAACCACATTACGAAAGTTGGGCATTCGCATAATCTTTTCACTCAATAGTTGAATTGTCTTAGATTTCAGTAAATCAAATACAAAACTTAGTTTTATGAGGGCTAAATAAATACACACACATATGTATCTACATATATATGTGTGTATATATATATTTGTGGAATTCAATTTTAATTATTAATATTATATTCAATATTTTGCTTAGTAATAACCTATTTTTAATATATTTTATACTTATATAGGATTTTTGTAAATGATGACATATTTAATGTCTTCTCAGCAAATATTAACTCTAAACATTGGTAACTGTGGTATTGCTACTCAGTTGATTGAAATTCCATACTTAATAATTTTCTCTATCTTTATAATCTGATAAAGATTAACTTTAGCTTCTTTGGAGTTAAAGAGTATTCATTTTCCTAAAAACTTAATCTAAGAAACTACATTCATTCTTTGATAATACATGGTGATATAGCTTATACTAGGTATTTACATAGCTGGACAGTAAAAAACCATCAAACTAGCCAATAAAAACAAAACATTTATAGTTTAGTAAAGAGCAATGTCTTTATAAAGGATCAAGTATGTATGTCATTTTTATATACTACACATATATAGGATTTTTTTCTGCGAAGTTGACAGTTTATGTATAATAAGTTCAAGCAGTTATACCTTGTATAGCCTAGTCTGGGTAAGAAATAATGTTTCCATTATTCTGGATTCTCATAGCATATTTATTTTATATTTACAATTTTTATTTTCATTATTAAACATGTAAATTTGAAATATTTGGCTAAACCATTGTGACTTCTGATTGAGTTTTTATGTTTTATTTTATAATACAGGCAGCATTTTTGAATGAATAAAATTAAACTTTGAATTTTTAATACTTTCCTAGGCTTTTATATTTTTCTGATCCTATGACAATGTTGTTACAAAAGAAATAAAATATAAAGCAAATTGCTTTCTCCTTTATATTTCATTGAAAGATTATGACTACATTTGGATTGAATCCATACATTCTAATACACAGTAAAGTCTTAGAAAAAAATATTAATATTGAGCATTTCCTTTCAAAATAAAATTCACCTTGTGACTGTGAAGAATTAATTTGAATATATTTTACTTTATTTCACATTTTATCTTCATTTACTGATTTGATTTTAATATATTTTTTAGAAATATATTTAGTTATTTTAAAATATCACATAATCAACATCATACTTTGACAAGAATGCATGTAAAATCAACACATTATGTAAATGAAAATATCAAATGAATTAAGTATACAATGCTTCACATTTCACATACTTTTAAGCTCATTTTTATATTTAAGCTCAATGAACTTTCAGAGTGGCATCACAAAGTGATAGAACATCAATGTTTTCCTTTATAAAAAGCAGTGCCAAGAATTTTTATTTTTCTGGATTATGTTAAATTTGAATATAACATACTGTCACCCACAAGAAACATTCATATTTCCAAAGTGCAAAATTCTATTTTTAATAACCTATTTATCTGGTTGTATACTTCCTTTACAATTTCTGTTTCATCACATCAATGTAAACTTTGATACTTTCAAGTGATTTTCCACAAAACAGGTCTGAACTTGGATTTTCAGTCACTGCAATGGTTACAGACTGCCTCGATATAGCACATATAAGCAGAAGCCTGGCCTATTCTAATTTCTCCCTATATTAAAGGATGAAGCAACAACAAAAACACTCATAGACTCAGGGAATTATATAGTAATTACCAAAGGGAAAGGGGTTGGTGAAAGATAGGAGAGGCAAAAAGGGGATAAATGGTGACAGAAGGAGACTTGACTTAGGGTGGTGAACAAACATTACAATACAGTATACAGATGATGTGTTATATAATTTTATTAACCAACTAGAGGCCCAGTGCACAAAATTTGTGCATGGTTGGGGCAGGGTCTCTCAGCCCAGACTGCAACGATGCAAGCATTCCATGCCTGGTCTGGCCAGGGGCCCTTTGCAGGTGGGCACAGAATGCTTGCCTCATTGAAGGGGCATTGACACAAGCATGCCCACTGCCTAGAGGGCAGCAGCCAAGGTGGAATGCTTCCCTCCTCACTGCGGCACCAAGGCGACAAGGCAAGCATTCCACCAGGCCGCTCACACTGCCCACTCTCAGCGGCCACTGCCACGGGACTGGGGGACTCCAGCAGGGCTGAGAGGACTGAATGCCGCCACATTGTGGCTATGGGTACCACCATCTTTGTGATGGAGTGATGGTTAATTTATATATTACCCTTTATTAGATTTACTAGGGGCCTGGTACACAAAATTCATGCATGGGGTGGGGGAGGTTCCTCATCCCAGCCTGCCCCCTCTCACATATTGGGAGCCTTCAAGGGGTATCTTACTGACAGCTTAGGTCCGCTCCCTGTTGACCTTGGGGGGCGGGCCTAAGCCACAGTCTGGCCTCCCTTTGTGGGAGGTGACCAGGCTAATCAGGGGAAGCCATCAGCCCCATCACCCCGCTGCTGCAGCCACTGCCAGTCACCACAGCCACCAAGGTGTTTTCATCAACACGAACTCCAGTCCAATCACCATGAAAAAATGACAACTTTCTTTAGGCATTTTCAAGATGTGTCTTTCATAGGATATGACATTTCTTTCTTTTTTTTATCCTCACCTGAGGATATGTTTCCATTGACTTTTAGAGAATGTGGAAGAGAAAGGAAAAACAAAGGGAAACATCAAAATGAGAGGAACACTTTGATTGGTTGCCTCTTGCATGAGCCCTGTCCAGGGAGGATCCTGCAACCTAGGTACATGCCCTTGGTCACAATTGAACCCAGATCCTGCAGTCAGCAGGCTGAGGCATTATGCACTGAGCCAAACTGGCTAGGGCAGGATATGACATTTCTCAGCCCTTCAGCAGTGGACCTTCATTTTTTTCTCCAAGAGTATGGTGAAAAAAACTCTAGATCACCTTTTTGTATTCTTATTACCCAAGTTACTAAGAATATTACCAGTGGCATACAGGGAGCTTAGCCAATGAGTGGTAAGAAAAGGTGTTTTCTCTGTAGTTCACTCTGATCACCGGCTCCACCCCTGCCCCTCTAATCTCAGCTCCACCCCTGCCCAGGCCTATAACCTCTGGCCAAGGATGCAGGCCTGGGCAGGGGACCCCCAGGTCACTCCGATTGTTGGCTTCATAGAGCCCAGGCCTCTGCAATCACCTGCTCTGATCATGACCCCTGCCATTGCCAGCTCTGCCATTTCCCCACTTGCAGTCTCTGGCCAAGGCTGCAGGCCAGAGCAGGAGACCCCCATTCTCCAGCTTTTCTGGTTCCACCAGTGACCAGACCCCTACGATCACAGGCTCTGACCTTGCCCCTCTGATCACTGGTTCTGCAGAGTCTAGGCCCCTGCAATCTCTGGCGTTGCCCCTGCCCATGCCTGAGGCCTCTGAGGCCTTTATGCTTGGGTAAGGCACCCTCATACCCCTCCGATGACTGGCTCCATCCTTACCCATGCCTGAGGCCTGTGATGAAGCCTCTAGCCAGGGCAGGGGACCCCCCAACCCCCTCTGATTACCTGTTCCACCTCTCAGGCCCCCTGCCTCCCCTACCACCTGCCTGGCTAATAGGCCTGATCACTCAGTAGTGGGGCTGAGTCTGCCTGGGCACCAGCATCTTGTGGCTATGGGCACTGGCATCTTTGTGATGGAGTGATGCCTAATTTGCATATTATTCTTTTATTAGATAGGATGTTACCCCAATATAAATAAAATTCAATACAAATACAAATAAAAAAGAATGCAAAGATCTTTTCTTTTTTCACTTTTTTTTTAAACTTCTGCTTCCTTAGTTTTTTTATCTACTGTTTTTCTTGAGAAATACAGTAGATAAAGAAACTAAGGGAGGAAGGGAGAGGGAGAGAGAGATAGAAACATCAGTGATGAGAGAGCATCATTGATCGGCTGCCTCTTTCACATACCCTACTGGGAATCAAGCACTGCAACCTGGGCATGTACTCTGATGGGGAATCAAACTGTGACTTCCTGGTTCATAGGTAGACACTCAACCACTGGCAGAGGAGGGCAGTTGAGGCGGGGACCCAGGCCTGCAGGGGAGGACAGTTAGTGGGGACCCAAGCCTTTAGGGAAGGGCAGTTGGAGGGGGGACCCATGCTGGCTGGGCTCAAGTTGTACAATATGTTTGGTGAAAATCTGAAAAAAAAAATCAACTAATAAGACTGATGTCACCACTCACACATTTTAACTGACATATACAGATAGGATGACAAACTAAAGAACATAATTTGTGCAGTAACATGACTTTTGTTGGCACATAACATCTATCACTCAACAGTAACAAACCCAGTGCTTACCCGTCATTCCAGCTGGCACCTCTGAAAGGTTATTACACATATTTACATCGTGTTATTAAAAGCATAGTTAACATTGCTGACCAGGTTCTACTGGAAGAAATACTTTGTTGTTTGCATTTCTTAAAAATTATATTTATGTCTTATTTAAGGTTTCAAAATTTTCTGATATGGAATCTTAAAGGCATCTTAGAGAAGTTACAACTAACTTTTTAATATTTGCCCTTACTGCATCCTTGTATTTTAGTGTCAAAATCATTGTACAAGAATGCTCCCTATTTATTTTTTAAACTATATTAGGAACTTAATTATTCTCATTCTAAAGATCCAGGCTATATCTCAGTTCTTATAATGTTGGTATGGTGTATGTGTATATGTATATATGTATATAATATATATCATATATATGATTCCTCCTTTCTAGTTTTTTTCTCTCCTTTGGGGGATTGTATTTCTATATTTACTCTTATATATCACTTGTATGTTTACATTTTCTATACATTTGAAAACATTTCAAGATTTTTATCTACTGGTCATACTATAGAATTTTGATTTTCACTATATATATATCCTATCTAATAAAAGAGTAATATGTGTTCAAAGATGGCTTCTCCCATGTGGTCAAAGATGGCCCTTACAAGATGGCCTGCAAGGGAGGGCATTTGGAAGGGACCCAGGCCTGCAGGGGAGGGCAGTTGGGGAGAACCCAGGCCTGCAAGAAAGGACAGTTGAGAGGAACGAGGCTGGCAAAGGAGGGCAGTTGGGGGGGGACCCATGCCTGCAGGGGAGGAAAGTTGGGGGGGATCCAGGCCTGCAGGGGAGGGCAGTTAAGGGGGACCAATCTGGCAAGGGGAGGGCAGTTAGGAGCAATCAGGCCAGCACAGGAGCAGTTAGGTGTTGATCAGGCTGGCAGGATAGTTGTTAGGGGCCATCAGCAGGTGAGAGGTTGGGAGCCAGCTGACCTGGACTGTGAAAGGGATGTTCAACTGCCCATAAATGGGCAGTCAGACATCCCTCAAAGGGTCCCAGATTGGAAAGGGTGCAGGTTGGTCTGAAGGACACCACCACCACCCTCCCACCCCCCACTCTGTGCACAAATTTCGTGCACTGGGCCTCTAGTATATGTGTGTGTGTATATCTAATCTAATAAAAGAGTAATATGCAAATTAATCCTCACTCCGTTACACCTAAGCCACACCAACCATCCAAGCCACACCCACCAGCCAATCAGAGCAACAATATGCAAATTAACCCAGCCAAGATGGCAGCTGGCAGCCATGGAGCTAGGGCAAATAGGAGGCCAGAGATGGAGGAAAATGCCTGCCTAGGCTGGCTGTGACCTCCGCTCAAGGCAACAAAGTTTCGATTATAGAAGTCACGGAGCTGAAGCAAACAGGAGGTTTCATTGCCTGCCTAGATAGGCTGTGGCCTCCGCTCAATGCAACAAAGTTTCAGTTATAGAAAATTAATAAACCCCAGAAACCTCCTTCCAGCCAGCGGCCTTGCTGGGACTTTGGGTCAATGGAAGCTGTGGCCAGCCTGCAAAAAGCCCTCAGCCCCTCACCCAAGATGGCCAGGCACACTAGCAGGTGGACATCCTCTGAGGGTCCCAGACTGCGAGAGGTCACAGGCTGAGCTGAGGGACCCCCCGAGTGCACAAATTTTTGTGCATCGGGCCCCTAGTGTGTGTGTGTATGTGTGCGTGTGTGATAGGTAGATAGATAGATAGATAGATAGATAGATAGATAGATAGATAGATAGATATACACAATGAGTGGCCATATTATTGTCTGGCCAGATTATTATGACCACCCATCAGTACTTCGTTGGGCCACCTTTTGCCTTTAATACTGTGGTGATTCTTCTTGGCATGGACTACATGAGATTTTGAAAGGTGATGTGAGGAATCTGACACCATGTCTGATGAATAGCACTGTCCAATTCTGTGAGATTTGATGGTTGTGGAACCAGCTGCCTGATGGCTCTTTTAACTTCGTCCCACAAATGCTCAATTGGATTGAGATCTGATGAGTGTGGGGGCCACCTAAGCAAGGTAAAGTCTCCGTTATGTTCTTGAAAGCACTCCTACACAATACGAGCACTGTGGCATGGCACACTGTCTTGTTGGAAGAAGCCATCTCCACTGGGATACACCATCAACATGACAGGATGAACTTGATCAGCAATGATACTTAGGTAGGTTGTGCTATTCAGACATTGTTCCACATGAATTAAAGGACCCAAATTATGCCAGGAAAACATGCCCCAAATCATAACACTGCCCCCTCCAGCTTGAAGGGTTATATTCATGCATGTGGGATGCATGCTTTTATGCTGTTTCCACCAAATTCTCACTCTACCATCTGCATGATGCAACTGGAAATGTGATTCATCGGACCACATGACTTTTTTCCAGTGTTCGACTGTCTAATCTTTGTGCTCCTGTGCGAATTGGAGACCTTTTATTTTGGTAATTGCAGACAGAAAAGGTGTTCAAAAAGGCCTTCGACTTCCATATCCCATATGATGCAGTGTATGGCTAATTTGCCTACAAATAGGTGGTCATAATAATCTGGCCACTCTGTAACTATATATATATATATATATATATATATATATATATATATATATATATATATAATCTCCCATGTTCAAAGGCTGTTAAATCACATTGTTTACCCATATTTTCAGAAAAAAATCACTTCCACTGTCGTGGTAAACAACCTGCTTCCCTATTTATAATCGTCTGGCCCTCTAACAACTTCAGCGTAAAATTATAGCTAATTTGCCTACAACCGTCAGGTGGTCATAATAATCTGGCCACTCAGTATATATATAATTTATCTTTAAATTCCAACGGCTCAAAATGTCATACTTGTTATTTGAATATAGTAACTAGTTTTACTAATATTAATTAAACGCAATGATGTTGCTTTAAGTTCTGCTGTTATTAACCTTCCTTAATTACCTAAATGTCCTTGTGTCCTGTGTGTGTGTTTTTTCATGAGGCATGTGAAGGCTCCGCCTCATTCTTGTTTCTGTCTTTTCTTGTGTCCTCCCCATTCTATTTTCCTTATTCCTTCCAGGATGTTCAATCACCTGTTTGTTTTCTGCATCATCTCTTCCTAAATTCTGTTTTTATTATTATTATTTTTTCCTTTTTGTACTTCTGCACAGTGTTTCTCATGAATGATAAGGGGAATGCATGGGAGCCATCTTAAGCCAAATGTCCAGCTTTTATACAAAAAAAATGTTTAAAACGCAATATAATCCTACCCTATATATTAAATAGAAGCTAATATAGTTTATGGAAAATAAGTATGCAGTTACCCTCACATTAATTCCATATAGTTTACAGAATATATTGGTCCTATTATTTACCTGTAAAAGAAGGCAACTTAAATCTTTTAGACGACTTCAAATACAACATAGTAGAATATAAGCTTCACATATAGGATTGTGTTTAAAAACAAATATATATGTGTAAACAGTTTATATATAAATGATATATAGGAAGTACATTTCTGTTTTGATAATAAAGATTAATTTTGTACCATTAACAGTATACCTTCTTTTATGGATTTATTTATGCCCCTCCTTAAATTACATATTGAATTATTAACCCTCAGTATCTTAAAATGTGATTATTTGCAAACAGGGTCATTATAAATGAAACTATTTAAGATAAAGCTGCTAGGGTGGGCCCTAATCGAACATGGCTGGTGTCATTATAAAATGATGGGGATATTAGACCGCAGAGTCACACACAGGGAGATGCCATGTGAACATTGGAATTAAGCTGCATAAGCAGAGGAACTACCAGAATTGAGAGGTCTGGAACAGATGCTCCCCTAGCACTTTCAGATGGAACATGGTCCTGCAAACGCTTTGATCTCAGACATTTGGCTTCAAGACTAGGAGACGATATATTACTGTTGTTTTAAGATCCAGTTTGTGGTACTTTGGAATAGCCTCCTTTGGAAACTAATACATCACCGTTGTCCTCATGAACTATTGTTCTTGTGTCTATTAATTTGTGTCTGCTAAGATAAAAATCTTGTTGTTAAGATAAAAATAAGAAATATATTAATTTGTAAGTGGGCATTTTCCCGCCACTGTGTGGTAGCGTTCCAAACGCTTTCCTTTGTGCAGGGGGACATTACAAAACTTGCACATGTACCGCGTTTCACTGCGTAGTTTATGAGCTGCACACACACGACAACGACGTAAAACATTTTTATTTTTGCCGGTTCCAACTAGAGGTTCCAATGTATGCCACTGACAGTCTCCCTGGTGGATCCGAGTTTACTCGTTTCCCACAAAAAATGTTAACAAATGGAAAGCTGTTAACTTTTTGCTCTCTGCTCCAACTATACTGGTTGCTGGTATTACTACTGATCCTGCATCTTCCTGCTGTCATCATCATCATCATCCCACTTTGTTCCTTGAATGGTTCCTATTTTTTCCCCTACTAAGGTGTCTTTTCCCCATGTTTTCACCTGCATTGATAAATGTCTTCTCTTCCCACTCACTTCAGTACTATTTATTTACTTACTTAATAGCTTAATTCTTGGTCAACCTCTATAAACTTTCTGAGAGCAGAGCCGAGTCAGTTTTTACTCATCTTTGCATTCCCACTGTCGAATGCATTTCCTGGCTCATAAATAAATGAATCAAAGAACAACTTTGCTAACTTAATGATTGCAGCTGTGATTTTAAGAGCAGAAACTGTAAAATTGGTTCATTTTGGCTACATGGGCATTGCTTTTTTATTTATACCTGAAAATAAATATGCTCTAGCTGAAAATAAATAATATTTGGTAAGCTCCCTCCGTAATTTTTATGATCCTTATTATCTGAATGCATGCTCTCTTTAAATCTTAAGAACAGGCTTATGAAGTTTGTATAATACCCCCATTCCCCATCCATATTTCTGATGAAGAAAGAGCATCATTAAATTTGATTAACTTATATGGTCTTGCGCTAGCTATCATGTTACGATAATATAATATGGGCTACAATAAAAGACACTGTAGTATCAGTAGCCAGGAAAAGTTTTAGTGTCAATGACCAAACCATGTTTGAGGCAACAACAACAAAAAATCAGAAAGAGAATCAGGGATAAGTGGAAAACATTTTTGAGAGTAAGAAAGGTTGAGTATTGAAAGTTTGCTCTTCCTTTGGTATCATCCCTACCAGTGAATTTCCAAGAGTAAATGTTTCTCATTTCAGTGATTGACAAATATAGGCCCATGTTTATGTCAATGAAATCAACAAATAAGAGGTACTTTAGTCAACTGCCTACATTATCAAATTAAACAGAGGACCACTAGCCTGTTAAATTTATCTCTGGCCAAAATTTTACTTACTTTGCATTTCTAAATCAGTCACTCACAAAATGCACGTGCACATCATCTTTTTTGTTTTCCTTTTATCTAGCAATATTTTGATTGTAATTTCCCTTTCCATATTTTACCATCACATATGCTTTTTGAGGTCATAATAACACCAGCAGAAATTATTTCTGGGGTCATGTAAGATCAAGACAGAATAAAGATCAAGTATATTTTGAGGAGATGAACAGAAGGTAGCAGAAATGCATAACTGATTTGATTCTTCGGAGTACATGTATACGTCAATATCTAGGCCCCTTGTATTTGTAACCAGAGAAGCAAAAGGCAGTAGAGAATTCAAGTAGTGCTGCAGTTAAGCAACATATGAGAGCACTAATTAGACCAAGTTTTCATCAGTCTCACAGTTCTGGCTACACCAGGGAATGTTTGCTCTTATAATAAAGACATCACCACTAACAGCAGCAACAGCAGCAACTACTAACACTTACTGTGATCTTTACAGTGACTACTGTAATTGTTTTGGAGCATCACAAACCACACCCATATAAGGCAGCAACTTTAATCAATATATGTTATCTCTGACCAACTAAATAAACAAAAGTACTAATAAAAATAAATGATAGATTATATAAAGAGGGGAAAGGAAAAATTCTTACATGCAGGAAAGGGAGAGGGAGGGGGGAGGGAGAGGGGGAGGGAAGGGAGAGGGAGAGGGAGAGGGGGAGGGAAGGAGAGAGAAAATATACCAGTAAATGACAAAATGTTAAAATTGAGTAATGTGGGTGAAGAGTATATTAAAATGAGTTACACTGTTACAACTTTACCATAAGTGTTAAAGTATGTGAAAATACAAGTTACAAAAATGATAAATTCTTTAACACTTGGGACCCTAATTTTATTATCTCCAAAATAGGATATATAGTTTTGATTACAAAAATGATGTAGGTAGGTATAGCACAAAACTGAACCATCACAGATTACAGATTCTAAGCATATAATAGTGTTCACCTCTTTCTCAAAGATATTTATATGGTTAGATTTTATTTCATCAAATCAAGAAAAACACACTATTTTATTTCTGCAGTTAATTATACTAACTCCTAGAATGATAAAAGTTTTTCTGCTTAAACCAGGTGTTATCAGATACACTTTTCTAAAATGACAGAGGTGATGGTATAAACATGAAAACTAAGTTGTAGAAGCAGACAGACATGGGTTTAGAGTCCAGCTCAGCTACTTTGAGATGATTGATGCTGGAAAAATTACTTTGCTCTCTAAGGTTTTGTTGCCTCATCACCAGCATGAGGATAATTACTAGTTCTCATTTCATGAGGTTGTCACGAGGAGCAAAGGAGAAAATTAAAGAATACGTCTAGCACAATGTCTGAACCATAATTATTTTTATACATAATACTATTATAACTAATAAGGATCACAAATAATACGTTGCTTCTCTTCAAACAACTACATCTGAAACCTTTCCATAGATATGAAAACCAATTCACAATCTAAAATTAAGTTGCTGATTTATTTTACACATGAAAGAGGATGAACACAAATTTCTTTCTCAATGTTTTCATTTAGAAACAAAAGAAAAACAAAAGCACAACTATATCTAAAGTAAGTTCCTCAACTTGACATCTCAAATGGTTTTCCATTGCTTTCCATTTGTATCCTCATTAGGTATGCTTTGAAGATATTTCACTGCCTGAATGACTACTTGATGGTTTTATAAGGACCTTTTCTTTTATATTATTTGCAAGACAGAGACACATTATTCAACTGAAAATTCAAAACGCCTCTTACTTTCACTTGCCATTCTGTGATTCAGTAAACGTCCATTTTAAAACATTTTTAGTATTATTTATTAGGCTTTATTCTTTATTTAGGAAATGCATGAATAAGTACAAATGCTTTCAGTTACTTTTGTTTCACGTTGCAAAATAAAGCCGGTAATGCAAGAAAAGCAAAGAAAATTGGTTTTCTCCTCAGTTTTTCAGGTTTACGTGATTGCAGTGCCTCCCTGTGCAGGACAGGTTGAATACTGACTTCGAGAGCTTTAGAACAAAACTAAGTTTTAGTCAAAATAAGTATGAAGCAGAACCATTATTTAAAAAATATCAAAAGTACATAAAATGAATAGATAATATTCACAGATGTTTTATTATGAAGTTAGTAGCTATGAAGAGAACGGACTCCTATGGCACTTGATTTAATTCTTTAACAGCCAATTATCAAAAGAGGGTGTTAAGTGACTTTAAGAATGAAGTCCCTATCTAATATATTAACATTGTTTTGATAATTGATAAATCTTTATTGTTTTAATTAATTCACAGTCACTAATTATTAGTAGCACATGCAATATTTGAAAATATTCAAACCTTTCTTTCAATAAAGTTAAATATCATACTAGAAAAGCTAATTAAAATATATATTCTTTGAACGATTAAAGGAATCAGCATATAGGCTATCTTCAAAGGATCTTTAATTTTCTCTTATGTATAGCTGTGACCACAGATTGATCGATATCAAGGTAATTTTATAGTAATGTATAAGTCCAACAAAATGCTGCTGGACCCTTTAAGGGAGCCTCCAATATGAGTGACTTAACACCTATTTGCTTATGAAGCATAGCCTGAGCTTTAGCAACTGATGACAGTTTATAAAGTCTTCAGTGTTCAACTTCTTTGATTTTTACAAATCTTGTAGATCAGTCCATATCCTAGAAAATTAGCTACTGGATTCATTTTGGGAAGCATGTACCCTGAGAAATTTATATTCAGACTCATGAAGATCAACGATTTAAAGTAAAGAGTGAAGCAGTATCAACGTTCAAGCTCTTAAAACAAGCCTTTTAATCGGAAAGGATGTTAAATAGGGCAACACTTTAAAGTAGTAAAATAAAACTCTTTTGTAAGATACTGGCAATTAAACTTATTTCTTTTTTGATTATTTCTTAGATACCCTCTATGGCACTTATAAGGCAATCCTAATTCTTTAATGCCAGTTTTGAAATTTAAGATAACAGTCACTACCTTTCTTATTATAGTTTGTAAAGTTCCTATTTGTTGCTTATAAAGCCTAAACAGCTATTTCCTTCTTTAAATGTTATACGTGTTTTTTAAATATATTTCTTATTGATTTCTAACAATTCGTCTTCTAGATTGTACCAAGTATGCTTAAAATACAATAAAATATTAAGTAAACTTTATATTTAGAACTCTGATGCTTATAACAGGTGTCTGAGGATTTTTATACATTACATATAATAAATCTAAATGAACAAGAATGTTTTCTAGAGGCAGAATATGTAACCTAAACACTGTTGACAAAATAATGATTTTTTTTGTCATTCTTTTAAGGTTCATTTTAATATATTTAAGTAGAATTCAATGAGTGCCTACTACTTGGCAGCACCGATAACCGAAGTATGGCCATATGATCTTATTTTTCTTCAATCAAAAAATTCTCTACAGGGAAAAACTTTTTTGCTTACATTGCATTTTAAGAAAATGCATGAATACATCCATTTCCAAATGGTAAAGTGGATTTGTACTTTGAATCACTTGTACCACTAATAAATATAGAGCTATAATTATATTTATGGTCTCAAAGCAGTGCTAGGCTTGTATCCAGGATGTCTATTATATAAGACAGTACATTTTGGGTTTAGCAGAATGGTTGACCTAATGAATGAAGCATCTTGCCCCTAGGAATTGCAGGAGCGACTGTTTTATGGAAGGCTTAGGGGTCCTTCTCCGGCACCGGAGTCAATATGGGTTAACGCTCTACTCCTCAATATCGCAACCATCCTCTGTATCCTGATATCTTTCAAAATTTATCAGAACCACTGTGAAGGCCATTCATATGGAGGGGTGGCTTACCATGGGATTAACAAATGGGAAGGGTTTATAATTCTATCATTTCTTTATTTGCCTAATATGTTAATGAGCTCAATTATGCCCTAGCATTTAGTTGTATTTGTATGTAGCTTTCTCATGTTTTAGATTTACTTTTATACATCTGGGCCTTTACATGTGCCATTTTTCTTGTCTATACTGACTTCTTCCTTGTTCTTTAGATAGTTAATTTGCCTTTAGGTTTTAGACTGTTGGAATTCAAGGAAGCCTTCGCAAACTGTCTACCCTGTACAGTATTGCTTTAAATGTTTCTCTTCTCTGTTTACAGATGATTCTTTGCAATAAGTGTGCTTTTTGAGATAAATTATGATTTTTTATTTTACCTACCTGTCCTATAATCAAGTTCTCTACAACAGTTGATATTCAACTGTTGTTCATTTAAAAGAATTTACTCCATATGTCAGAGAGTTCTCCAAAGTACTTATAGAAGTAGACTTCTGCATGGTTCTCATTTGCATGTAGTTTTAAGGGGTTGCATCATTTATGTGGTTATATGCTGTTTCACTAAACTTATATTTATTGAAGAAGTATACGTGCCACAAACTATGCTGGGCATTAAAGGAAAGGTTAGGATGGTATAAAAAGAGACTATGACAAACTTCTGCTTTTGAACATGTCAGAGCAGCTGATACAATAACTCTCTCACTGAGAAAAAGTCAGTGAAAATTTACCCCTACCCAACCTCCCCTCCCCCCCAAAAAAAGCACCCTCTTGATCGGAGAGAGCAATCAAGGCAGCCAAGAGACTGTAGACAGAAAATACAGTGAATAGAGAGAACAGAGGTCAAGTGGGAAGCAGCAGTCTGGAGTTTTCATCTTTGTACTTGTATTGGAAAGACTGTGATTAAAGTTTAGACTTTGAAAGTGGCTATGAGTTTGATAGGGGCAAAATCCCAGACAGAAGAGAATTAGAAAAAAAAATGAGTTTGAACTAAGACGCACTTTCACTTGGAGATATGTGGCAGCCCCTAAATGGTATTTATATATAAACTAGGAACCTGGTGCACAAGGATTTGTGCACTGGGGGTTGGGGTGGGGGGGGGAGTGGAGGGAGTCCCTCCACCTGACCTGCACCCTCTCCAATCTGGGAGCCCTCAGGGGAGCCCTCTCCAATCTGGGAGTTTCTGTCTGTCTTTGCAATCATATGAGCGAATTGTCTGAGACCCCCAACCCAGTTTGGTTTGTTGCTCACAGAATAATAGAGGCTTTTTTTTTCTTTGTTCCATTGGTGGAGATTTCCTGGAAGTTTTAGGATATCTTCCCTTTAATTTTTCCTAGACATTCTGATTTACTTATGTCTCTCACCTTTGCTTTCCCTCCATCCCCCACTGCCACAGTAACTTGCTCCAGGCTCACTTTGCTCTAGTGTCTAGATCTGTCTGCCACCATAACTACGATCCCCAGCATTCCTGGTGCTCCCTGTGCTCTGGGCTTCCACTTCTAGTCCTGGGGCTGCCACCAAAACTACTATTCTCAGAATTCCTAGTGCTCCCTATGCTCTGGGTTTTCCCCAACGGAGGGAGCCAGGTCCCCCCAAGACTCTGGTTCTCCTGCTCTGCTCTCCATCCAGTGACCAAGGGAGCCACATCCCCCCAAGGAAGAGACTGAGGGGCCACATCCCCCCAAGCTGCTGGCTATCCCACTGGGTTCTGTGTAACGGTCCCATCTTTGTCAGGTTAATTTGCATACTTACTCCTCATTGGCAAGTGGGTGTGGCTTGTGTGCATGGCTTGAGTGTAGTGGAGGGACCGTTAATTTGCATGTTTCTCTTTTATTATATAGGATGCGTGTGTAATATGTATTATGTGTAATATCTATGATAATAAAAGCATAATATGCTAATTAGACTGGACATCCTTCCAGATGACCTCCCGTATGAAGCCGGGGCTGCAAGAAAAGCCTGGGTCCCAGGTGCCAAAGGGAAGCTGGTGCCGGCAGCCTGGGGAAGGAAGGCCTACTATTGCACGAATTTTGTGCATTGGGCCTCTAGTACATATATAAAATACATGCGTGTATGTACATTGATGTCTGTCCTGACACAACCGGGGATGGTTAAAAAGAACGAGCAGAGACACTGTCAATGTGATGGCGCTGAGGCTTCTGAGGTTACGGCTCTGAGTCCGTGGAGTGGAGCCTTGTTAACACTGCACACTTCTTACTGAGATTCCTTGGCAGAGTAAACAGGAAGTCTGTCCAGGCCTAACAACAAATGAAAGAAAGACCCAGCTTGGTGGGTGTCATCTATATGCACAGATTTCTTTTCCAGAAAAATCTAGTGGCTTGGTTAAAGCCAGAAGTTCATGGATCACAACTTTAAATGGATGAAGGTAAAATACAAAACACTTCAACAAGAATTCTTTCTTTTTTTTTTTTTATAAGAGTCTATGCTCAGAAATATATTCAACAAATATATTCAAGTAAAATGGTAATGTCTTCTTTAAAGAAAAATAAAAGAAAAGACAACAAAGCACGCACACACAAAATTTGGAGTGAAGGCAGTAGGGATATAAGCCCCAAAATAATTATAGATGGAATTCTTCAGGCAAAAATGTCAAGATCCTATGCGGAACTAGTTATCACCTTTCCTTCCTCCCAACAAAAACCACTGGAGGATAAAGCTCAGTAATAAATGTCACAGAAAGCCTTTCTCTGAACAGACAGTTCTGGGATGGAGCCATGATTCATAGATGTCTTGGATAAATTGAGTTCTTAAAATCAGCATGAGAAAAGATCTGCAGATATACCTTCCTCTTGTCCTGTCTATCCAACTCTTCCTTCCCTCAATCCTCTTTACTCTCAAAACACATACTGCCTGTACCCCAGTCCTGTTTCACACTGCATTTTTGAGGTAACATAAAATAAAATAACATTCTTTGGAACAAAGCAGAAGGAAATGGCTTTTGATTTATTATGTAAAAGGCAGAGGGAAGTTGAAAGTCACTCAGAGGTTTATATTTTAGAATAGCATATATATAATTATGGCCCTCTAACCAGGAAAAGAAGCACACCTAACCTCTTTTCTTCAAAATGTTAATGAAAATATAGGTCATACCATTTGCCATTTTACAAATAATGACATGCAAGTTGGAGAGTAGAATCCTTTCAGAGAGAGATATAGAATTCAAAAACCCTTAATCCTTCTCTGTTTGACAGAAATACTTCTTTTCCATGAGCCACTGTGTTTAAACCTCTGATAAATTATGTTGTTTAATTGGAAGATAAAACAATGATCTTACAACAGAACTCGTAATGGTTTAGTGCCGTTTAAAATGAAAGTCACAATTTAAAACTTAACTGTGATTTTTAGGCAACCCCTCAAGATTTATTTTTGAATAAATTCTTTCAGTTTATCTTCTAAACCATATTATACTGCTCTGCAATTTATAGGTATAAGGCAAGGAGCTTAAAAATAAAATCTTCTTAGTGAAAAAATAAAAAAAATTTCTTACAACTATTTCTCAATATATTACTTCTGTAAGTACTTGTTTGTGTAACACTTTTGTTTTATTCTTGTTACACAAAGCAGAAAATATTATATAGAAATCAATGGACCATCATATGTATTTTTCTCCAAATATAACATCTAGAGGCTCAGAAACATTTATTGTACTGCCTACCTAATGTGCTCAGAGTAATCTTTTTATTACAGTGTTGCTTAATCTCCCACTGTTTTAGGCGTTAACAGCCAAATTAATTAATCAATGGCATCAAACTGTGGTGTTGAGAGTGTAACTGTACTTTTTTTATATAAACTAGAGGATCATAAGATCGCAGTCCTGTATTAAGTAAATCAAAGAACAATTTATGACTGTTGTTATCACATATTTTTGTGGCTTTATTGAGTTGTTTTAAGTTAAGTGAATAGCAGATATTTCATACCAATTTTTGTTTTTAGTCTTTAAATTAAATTAATGGCATCAGGTTTCCCCATTGAGTCTCCTGTAATGAAAATGTGGTAGCTCAGTATAATATATAGTTCATTCATTATGAAAATAAAGTCAGTATCTCTAAATTCCTGTAAGTACAATGATGGATTCATTTTAATCATTGCTAAGGTGTTCTGAGCCAAAAGTATTTAAAATATTTAGAAAGGTTGACAATATACTGCTATACATATTTTCTTTTTTATTTTTATTTTTTTGGATGGGGAAATTCTTCACAAAAATGAGCCTTGCATATGTGTACAAAGAGAGTCAGATGACTAAAGGTTTCCTCCTGGAGATGAGCCATTTCCTCCTGGAAAGTAACTGTAAATGTTTCAGGAGAGCAGCGTAGTATGTACGTAGGTAGAAAAGATGATTAACTAAGTTATTTGATGTCCTGGAGAAATTAATTTGCTTTACTGTGAAAGCTATTTATTCTCAGTCTGTGAATGATTCGGATTCTT
>PVJC01025428.1:14492-24865 GCA_004026665.1 Murina feae | reverse complement strand
CGGAGCTGAGCTGAGGGGCTCAGCTTCACTTTCGCTGCTGCCGCAATGGAAAGGGCTGTTTACTCAGGTCCGTGAGTGGCGGCCGCCATGTTGGCTGGGCTAATTTGCATACAGCCGCTCTGATTGGCTGGTGGGCGTGGCTTACCCTGTCTCGGAGAAACGGTTAATTTTAATATTTCGCTTTTATTAGTTTAGATGTGTAAGATAGAAAGAAAAATTCATAAGATAAAGTAGCATTTTACTTTGACAATTTAAAACTTATTTAATCATAGGGAAGATTAAAAAAATTCTAAAACATTGTCACCTAGTAATAGTATAAAGAAAAACGTGTCTGTGTACGTATACATATAAATGACGTATGTACACATGCATATATGCCTGTACACACATTTGTCTATGATAATCTTAGAAAATATATTCTCAGGTTTTATTCAGCAAAAAACAAACAAAAAACACCACGGTGCTCTGTTCTTGTAGTAATTCTATAGTCTGCCAAGCCAATTTCATCTAAGTCGGTTACAATTAAGGGACAAAGAACAGCTACAAATGGACTGTATCAAGTAGTTCTTCAACTTAAAAGCTTGACTGAGAGGGAATTACATCAACCTGTTCTTAAGGTCTTGAGGGGCTCAAGAGTTCAGGTTGATTAAATTACATGGCTGAAAGAAACATTTTCAAATCATGCTTGCTCTGTGCGTTTCCATGAGAAATGCAGAGACAAAAAATAAATAACCAAAGTCTTAACTTGGCATAGAACAGTGTCACATGCCTGCTAGGTTAACAGACATGGAGCAGTTCTACCTATTGTGGCTGTTTATAAGAAATATTTTGGTTTTCTGTTCTACATTTCTGCCATAATGACTCCTTCTCATTTGGCAGGACAGATGCATCAAGTGTAATCTTAAGATCAACATGAAGGGGAGGCATTTTCACTCATAAAACAGTCCAACTACTAGTATGTCTGTGTCTATCATATTAATACATCACTAGGGTTTGAGGTAGAAAACCTGTACATTTCTTTCCATGTCTATTGTGATATGATGCTAACAAAGCTCAAAATTCACAATTTATCAAATGTCCTAAGTTATTTAAAGGCCCAAACCATGTCTTCTAACTCTAGCTACACTATGGTATAGCTTTGTTCATAATTTTCCATGTTCTTTAGTTCTATACCATGATCTTTAGAAAACTACTAAACTAATAGATAAATTATCAGCTCTATCACATTTTTAGTTTATTTAGTTGAGTAACCTGTCCAGAAACACTTTAAAAATCATTTCTCCACGGAGACATGTTAACAAATGAAGCTGAAAGATAAATCTCTGGCAGGTTTAACACAAAACAGAACTTACGTTCCAGTGAAAGCTCCACTTTCTGTATGTTTAATTCCAAGTTGCCTCTATAGGTACAGAAGATAACAATGTCTATTTAATTCAATATAAAGAATAGAGCCTAGTTCATTCAAGTTTTCAGTTAGAGGTAATAATGGAATAGGATTATATTGAATTGAGTGTATTTCATTTAGTTTATGTGAGTTTCTAAAGCTTTATGAGCAATTATTGGAGAAAAATCTTGAAAATGGGTCAACAAATGTAATGGTTTCTTTTGAGAGATGTTACAGATTTTTTAAAAAATGAGTTCTGCTTCACTGGATCTGTTTCTATTCCTAGAATCTGCCCCAAGGAGGGCTGCCCCAGATGCTCGGAGGAGAAATCAGATTGCATACTTTCTTCATTCTCCCTCTTATGACCAGGAGAGAATCTTTGTTAGCCACGCTAAACTAGTCATTTCCTTGGCTACCATTTCCAGCACCCATCTCTAACTCCTCACTAAATAAACACATAAAGGACAACAAATTTCAAGCAACTCTTAACTCAACTTTATAAGTCTTGATTATATAGGGTTAAGTTGGGGATGTGTGAAAGAAATTAATATTCCTCTTTCTCAGATACTTTGCCTACCAGCACCATCAAAAGCATAGAACTTTGATGATTAGATGCTCAGATTTTCCCCTGGACATTTTCTAGCCTTTATACAGACCTCCTCTTTTTCTCACCACCATCTTTTTCTCCTCAGTTCTTTCTCTTCTGAAATTCTAATTTGCTCCCAATATGGTAAACATGTTGCATTTCTCAGCATTCGTGGAGTCACAAATCTACCCTTGTGTTTTGTAAGTTGTTGCTTCTTCTCTTAGTTATTATAAGTTAAAATTATCCTAACTGCTCATTCTACCTGTAGGTGGTTTCATTTATGAGTGCAGAGGGACAAGAACATTTTAGTACTCCTCCCATCTCAACTTGAAATTCATTTAAATTCCCTCTTATTTCCATTTAATCACATCCATCAAGATGCAGCCAAACATTTACCTTATCTAAAAAAACACTCTTTATATTCATCCCCCTCAAATTACTTTATATCCCATTATCACTTCTCTGCCCTCCTTAAATATTTGCTTATACTTGCAACATTTTTACAAATATTGCATTTCCCTGTCCAGAGGTTAAACCCAGCAAAGAGACTTGATTCTCTCATTGAGAAATGTACGTTTAGAATCATAAAGTATTAGACCCACAGTTCACCTTAGAGATCATCCAGTTCAATAGCCTTATTGTACCGATGCGTAGACGGAATGATTTTATAGCCTCGCATGAATGTCTAGCACAGCGCGGCCGTGCACAGTAAATACGTCACAATGCTTGTTGAATAAGGGAGTGCAGATGCTCATTTCACTGCTCTCATTGGTTTCGTATGGTTGGCAGCACTTTTTAAGGGACCACTTCCATGTGAAACAGTGGTAGATGCTGAACAAATAGAATGGAAGTGAAGCTGTCACAGTACAAGATGGATAATATTGATGCAGGTGACTCTACTAAACCTGTAAACATGGAAAAGGGGTTTGGATCCATGTGCCATGCTACTAACGAGGTGCTTCCTAAAGAGGGAATTTCTAGTGGGCTGTGCAGGTTGCAAAGAGCCCATCCTTTGCAAATGAGTGAAGACTGATGTAATTGAAAGACTAAGATTTTAGAAGTTGAACAATAGTCCTGAGCATCTAGGAAGATGGACTACTCACTCATTTTGTTGTGTGTTCTGTTAATGACTAGGAATGTAGGATCAGTTCTTGAGAAAATGTGTTCTAAATTACATTTACATTCCTAATCAGTTCTACTCTTTCCTAGAGTGAGATTCTTCCAGCACAGTTCTGATTGTTGAATCTTTAACAACATTCATGGTTGTTAGAGAAACCATCTTTATTTAAAGTTATGGGGCTCACATTGGAAGCATTTAATTTAAATACCTAAATGAAAAATGCAGTTCATTTGTCTCTGGCTTAAGAGGGACTATGCTTTAAGTCATGCTCAGGAGATGGGAATAATTGCCCAAATCTACTTAATCAGTTTCTTTCCTGGGAGAGGTAAATGTTAAAGTAAAATTTTAAAAAAGTGAAGAAATGCAGAATCAAAGTAGAAAGCTATTTCACACAAAGGGCAACGAATACATATAGGTAATATGTCTAAGTTGGAGAATAAATGAGTGAATACAAATATCTAGAAAATGAGTTGACATTTAGGCTGCAAAGTAAATGCTATACATTACAGAAACAGCAATTAAAAAAAATACACATTAATGAAAAACTCAGACACTATGTAAAGGCACTTAAGGAAACAAAAAGTCTTATTTGCGACATTTCATTTGAACTCTCCAGAGGTAACATTTGTTGTTAGTGTCTATTGATTCTTTCTCAAAAAAAATCCCAAATGTACCACACACTTCCATACCTATTTCCATGTCTTTCTGCCTATCTCCTTCCTACCTACCTACCTACCTACCTACCTACCTACCTACCTACCTATGGCTATAAACACAAACCTATTTATTGTTATGTTTTCCTGTCTATGGTATATGGAGTTTAAACAAAAATGAAGTTGTTACTCTATTCTGCAACTTTCCTTTTTATTTTAAAAGTAAAGAATGTAACTTGACATCTTTTAAAATCAGCAATCATATTCAAACTTCCTTTTTTCCCTTGCAAGATATCCCATTATATGAGTGTAGAATTTTTTTTAAAAAAGTAGTCACTTCCTTACTGATGGACATTTAGATTACTTTAAGGTTTATTGCAATGAATTTCCCTGAGCATATATTCCTGTGAATGAGTCAGAGCATTTCAAAGCTCCTGAGAGAAGAAGGAAACATACAGTTAGGAAAAAAATTAGTAAACATAGTTTTTACCAGGTGTAATATTGAATTCAATCAAACATAGAACCACCCTGCATAGCAATACACACTCTGAAAATCCTCACTACGTTGAAATTATTTTTAAAGATAAGAACATTAGTAAAATTTTCTATTTTTGAAATCTACTTAATACTGATTACATAATTCAAATCATCATTCTGGATATTACTAGTTGGTGCATTTAACTTTGATTGAGGGGCATTCATGTAGAAGGAGCATTTGTGCCTTGGCAATTTTTTCTTTTTTAAAAATCAGAGTCAGCAGTGAGTCTGTCCAGAAACTGAGCTTTGCACTAAATCATTCCCTACTTAATTGTTTGCCAGAGCTTCCCAGACTACCAGTGAATCTTTTTCTCAAGCTTTATAGTGCCTGCAGACTTTAGGACAGGAAACTAATTCTACTTTGGAAAAGCTAATTTATGATACCTTCACAATCCATTTAGAGTCCCCTCCAAATCTCTAAGCCAAGATAAAGCTAATAATCTCTTATGCAAAACTGACATAAAGATGACAGTTAAATTATTGTTGAGTTTGTGAAAATTTTTCTATTAAAAATATATAATAGTAAATTGTAACTATTTTAGTTATGTGCAACATGATGAAGGTAAAAATGGAGAGAGAGCTAAAATCCATTATTTTTTTTTGTTTTGTTTTAGAATTTTAAGAAAATCTCTAAGAAGTTCTAGTCTTGAGAGTGTGGTGCCCTTGTGGTAGGCACGTGGTACTGAGGTAAGGGTCGCTAGGTGGTTACAGGGTATATAACTGAACCTGTTTGTCCTGCCCAGATAAGAAGAGGTTTGAGCAGGGGAAGAGAGCTAAGAAAATGTGAGAGAGGACTCAGACAAGAAATCATTCAGACAGGAAATCATTCACACAAGGCCATGCGAGGCTTTGCAAGCCCCAAAAAGAGAGTTAAGAATTGGGGGAAACTTCATCATTGAGGCTGGTGGGTGGATCTAGATCAGTGCTTCTTAATCTACCATTTGCACATGAAACACTAATGGATCTTATTAAAGTGCGGATTCCAATTTAGTAGTTCTGAATTTCTAACCACTACCCAGGCAATGCCAATGCTACCGTAATACTTTGATTCGCAAGGCAGTCCAGGTATTAATAGGATGAATTATTGTGGAAATGGGAGACCATGTAGGTAGGGCACAGGAGGTTTATCTCGGTGCAGTGGCTGATGCAATGCTGTGAGCTCACTCTAGCAGTTCAGATCTTTCTGGCAAACCAGGAAGATGGCAACGCCCGCCTGAGCCCCTCCCAGAGCCATGTACACAGTATCCCGACCTTTACGCTCATTGGCTCCCTAAGAATATGTTCCATGATTGGCCACCTCTGCTATAAATACCTCTGTACTTCTGCAATAAAATTAGACCTGCATCACAGAACCTGGTCTCTGGAGTCGTGCATGCAAGCGTCCTAGCGCTAGGGGCTCCGTCGTCCTCACCCCTGGGAGACCCCCCTGCTTCATGGCCAGACTGATTGAAACTGGCAATAGATAGTGGGTGAACAATTTCATTACCTTACAGGGGCTAATGTACGTGCATGGCTTCAAAGGACTACAAACATAGTTCTGTGAATTTGTTAAATATTTAATAAATTCTGTTAATATTGGAATGTTAATAGCCATTGCTGACAAAATGCTTTTGGCAACCTTAGTGTTAGAAAATGAATTATGGATCGGCATCCAGTTCTCAGAAAGCTATTTTGGTCTAGAGTTAAATATTTCACTTCATTAGACTCCAGGAGATGCATGGGAAGTGAATTGAAGGGAACAAGGGGAAAGAGATAAGGGAATGGATAGATTGGAAGAAAGTGACCCCCAAACACCCACAATCCACTGACTAAGCATAACGGAAATATTAGTAGCCCTTCATGGGTAAGGATTAGTAACTTGTTAGTAAACAGATGCCACTACATTTGCATTCATGAATTAATGAAATTAAATGAAACATCATTTATCTGTTTATTCTTCTCAAATGTAATGCCAAATTATGGATTTAATGAAATCTTTCACTATTAAAACAGTTTTTGAACCTCATTTTGGTAGGGCCATATATTTGTAAGCGTAGATGTCTCTACCAAGGAGGATGACAGAAATCATATCACATAGAGGTATATTTTTTTCATATTCATGTCTCATAATGCTCTAGCTAAATGTGTCATGCAAACAGTGTCTAAATATTCATTAATTTAGTCCTGAATTTAAATGGTCAATTTGTTCCAAATCTTTAAACCATTTGTTTAAATAAATGCAACCTATATGTTATGGTGATATTAAAGCAAATTATAAATAGAAGATTAAGAATCATTAGAAATTATAGGGAATCTCTTAAGTTTTGAAGACAGAGGAAAATCAAACTTTAAAATATGTAATATGAACATATTCCCTGAGTATTCACAGTTTTAAATGTGAATAGGAAAAACATAGGAAAAACGGAATAGTATATTTAATTATAAGATCAAGAGTTGTATGATCTTATTTTCCTTTTTCATTTATCAATACCATTATTTTCAAGATGCATAGCCAAGGCCTGGTATTTGATAACTGTTGAAAAGCATATACTTTTTAACCTAAATAATACTCAAGGAGTTCCACAAATGATTGCATTTGTTAAAGAGAGTATATAAGTAAAGAAGTGTATTGACTTCAACTGTCCTTTTTCAAAACTTTCCCATTTTATATTTATTTTTTATTCAGGTACATTTTACAATTAACTTCCATGTTTTGGCCAAAGAATGGTGTTCCTTCAGCCTAACCCCTTGCTATTTTTACACATGATTATACTCAGTGCTTTCAATGTGTAATCACATTTTAAAAATTAGATTTAATGCCTTAAACTTGGGTCAAAGTGTTGAGAGAGAAGCACCAGGTAATTTGACTTTAAAGCAGTGTTGCTTTTCTTACTTTCTGCCCTATCTCTAAATCAGGTTATTGTTCTCAGACTCTTCTGGTAACATAATTAAGATGGCTTACACCATTTTTAACCACATTTAGCTCCTTTGAGAAGTTAGAGTATTGAAGCTGGGAAGTGCACCAAAAGCAATTTAATTTCCCCCATTTTCTAACTGGATAGGAAGTAGTCAATCAACAACATTTATTGGGTTCCCACTGGTGCTGTGAGCAGTGAAGTACATTACTAGTATATGCAAAAGTGTTGAAACACCCTGGGAAGTGTATACTGTCTAAAAAAGACGTGCTTCTCCAGTTTACCCATGCTCCTACAAGGATGTCAGTAAAAATTCAGATGAGATGATAGGTGAGAAACTACCAACAATTCACAGATAATAACGAAATTTAAATAGACAATTTCCAGCACTCAATAATGAAAAGGTTGAATAGTAAAACAAAAAAGCAAAGAATAAATTTAAAATTTGCTCTCTATCTGAAAAGAAGTCAAGGACGAAATAAAGACATAGGTACTATGTCAATTCATGCAGATTTTGCAGGTTTTTTTCTGTCTGTCTACCTACATAACTATCTACCTACCTATCTATTATCTAACTATGTATCTACTATCCATCATTAAATTTTGATTCAAAGCCATAAATTAAATAACCTTTGTGGCTTATCTCAATATGATAACCTATAATAATAAAAACATTATATGCTAATTAGACCAAACATCCTTCTGCACATCCTTCCATTCTTCCAGACAAAGCTGGGGCTGTGAGGGAAGCCCAGGTCTCAGGTGCCAGAGGGAAGCCAGTGCTGGCAGCTGGGGGAAGCAAGGCCTACTCTTGCACGAATTTCGTACATCAGGCCTCTAGTAATATCATAATCAAATTCTAATCTGCAGTGCCAGAGAAGGGACAGAACAAGACTGTATGGCTGTGTCATCACCATACTCAAATGTTGGTATTGGTTCGAGCCATCACATTGGCTTAACAAAGAAAGAGAATGTTTATTTTCTTTTTGTGCAGTATTCACAATTTCCATAGTTGTATTTGACTCCATTTATTTCATTCAATTAAAAACCAATAAATTAAAATAAACAATTCAATAAGTCTTAATTTAAAAACCACATTTAAAAAGTTGTTTGTACCATTCCAATCCATACCAGAAATGAACAAACAAATCACACTCTATAAATATGTGACATATCCTTTATCATGGGTATATTGGCCTCTCTGACTTCATAAATCACATCACTGCAACATTAGAGAACAGATGTCATAATCCATTATCTTCCATCTTCCAAGTCTAGGGCCACTGCTAAATTTGTCACCACATTAACACTCCAAATGGCATCATTAGTAGGTGATTAAAACAACAGCAACAACAAATGGAGTTCATGGTAGTGATGTCAACTGTGCTGTGATCTTCTGCATTTTCAGACTGACATATACAACGGGGCATAACCAAAATCACCTTCTTAAAGAAGAAGGTGTATCAGGATAGGCATGGTGTCTGGACAAAACATCAGAGATACCAGGTTCTTTCTCTGATGTGATGAGTACTCATCATAGGCAATGTCTATTGCCAGTACTACTGGAAAAAACAAACATTGAGACAAATACAGATAATTTTAAGCTCTATTGCATTTCCTTTGTAGGTTTGTCTATTTGCTTTAAGTGTAATATACAAAAGACAGAATATTTGAGAAATCAGTCTCCGCATTGTTTTTATTTACTTCTTGAATTTGCACTCTGGTATCTGTGAAAGGAATAATCTATAAAAATATCTTTCTTAATTTAATACCCAACTTGGAAAATTCTACTTCTGGGTTATGCTATGCTATTCATCTCACTTCTCTGTCTCTGTTCTCATTTTCCCTTTTAATGCACATGTAGTGAAAGGAATTTTTTTTTTTCCGATTTAGAAATGAACAAGAATTGAAAAGTTGTAATGAATTTCTGCTTTATTTATTTACCTGCTCTGTCAAGGAATGAAAGAAGAACCCAAAGTAGATTTCTTTTTTTGTTGTTTTATATGATGTACAAAGCCATTTTGATTTATTATTTTCCTTCAAAGGACAGGTGACATTTCCTGCAGCGTTAACTTTAGTTCAAAATCCCCTTTTGGCAAGACAAAGAGAATTACAATTGGAAAGTTTTCACAGTCAGATGCTCCACTAGAATGAAATGCTGTAGAACGCTTCACTTCAGCCAAACCAGCAGAATCCTTCCATGGCCAATTTTTCTTTTATATTTTGAAGTTGGCCTCTCAGCACAGATTTGATTCACACCATTTAAGAAGAAATTTGGCACCTGCAAAGCAGAAAATTCAGTCTGTGTTGTCATAGAATCAGTATTTCCATTTTTATGCCTGTAGACTACCTAGATTTTGAAAGACAGCTACACTTCCTTTCTTCTATGGTAAAAGTAAAGACTAATTTCATTATAAGTGTACACATGCTTTTTTTTATTTACTAAGGAATAAAGTACCAAGTTTATACATAGCACAGTAACTTTTGTGAGTGATTTAATTCCATGAAAAATATATATTTATGCTAAGAGGGGATACTCAATGGCAGCTGTTTTCATCCAGTGTGTCATAGAAGTTTGTAAAACATGCAATATCTCCTGACTAGTCAAGAAAATTGACCTTTCCCTTGTATTATAAATAAAAAATGACAACAGCCAACATAACAAAGCCATCCAGTGTGAATCAAAATTATACCTATTTTTGTCAGATCTGCAAAATATACATTTTTGCTGCAGAATTTTAGTAATTAGTTTATGTGTGTTATGAGGTGAAAAAGATTGAGACTCACTGCCCTATGGGAACGATTGACTTTGAGAGATATAGTTTAAGCGAGAGTTTGAATTGAATATCAATATGCCATTTTGTTCTCACTTTATCATAATAGTCCATCATTCTTTGCTTAAAAATCAACTAAACAATCAATCAATTTGCCTGGCAGACATGTGGTGTCTCGTAAATGATGCCTGATAATTCTGTCCATTTTCATTGCTCACACATGCTGCTCTGCTCATCTGGAAGTGGAACCTTTGCTCTTGCCCTTGAATTCTGTAACTTCCTTGACCACTTGTGAACTGTTACTTGTGAACTTCGGAACCAAACCCAGCCTCAGAGTATGAGGGCTCCTACTTCCTCCATTTCAGAACCTGGAGCTGTTATGTGTGAAATCCAGGTGTGTGTGTGTGTGTGTGTGTGTGTGTGTG
>PVJC01025428.1:0-14392 GCA_004026665.1 Murina feae | reverse complement strand
ATATCGCACTAATACATTAATAAAAGGTAAAAATGTGGAAACTATATGCTAGCTTCTCAAGTTTTCTATAAATATAAAACTGTTAAAAAACAACAACTGTGTGCCCTAACCGGTTTGGCTCAGTGGATAGAGCGTCGGCCTGCAGACTGAAAGGTCCCAGGTTTGATTCTGGTCAAGGGCATGTACCTTGGTTGCGGGCACTTCCCCAGTAGGAGGTGTGCAGGAAGCAGCTGGTTGATGTTTCTCTCTCATCGATATTTCTAACTCTCTATCCCTATCCTTCTCCCTTCCTCTCTGTAGAAAAAAAATCAATAAAATATATTTAAAAACAAACAAACAAAAAACAACAACTGTGTTATAAAAAATGGGGGAGGGGGAAGACACTGGGAGGAGCATTAGGGAACCAGACATGGAGCCACAGACACCCCCAACGGCATCTGCCAGAGAAAGCCCTTGGGTGGCAGCAGACAAAGCCCCAGCCAAGCCATAGCCAACTACAGAGCCAAGAACTAATGAAGCAGCTAGTTCAGCCCCTGTGCTGTACAGCTGTTTGTTGTGCTGCAATAGCTAAACAACACACTACTGTAGTTTGGTCACATCCATGACATATGCCTATTTTATTACATTTAATTTTAAAAAAGGAATCATTAACCATTTCATTACAATGAGAGGACTAGAGATGTCTGGAGATGGTTTTTTTTCTGGAAAAGGTGGTACTTTAGTTTGAAATATATACATACTAGAGGCCCGGTGCACAAAAATTTGTGTACTCAGGGGGGTCCCTCAGCCTGGCCTGTGCCCTCTCGCAGTCTGGGACCCCTCAGAGGATGTCCACCTTCTGGCATGCCTGGCCAGCCTGGGTGAGGGGCTGATGGCCATTTTCAGTTTGCTCAGAGCCTCTTCAGGGTTCAGGTCCCTACTGGGTGCCTGGCTGGAAGCAGGTATCTGGGACTTACTTAACTTCTATAATTGAAACTTTGTTGCCTTGTTCCCCTGCTTGAAGCCTGGGTTGCCCCTGGCAACCCAAGGTCTCAGCCTGGCAAGTATCTGGGGTTTGTTTATCTTCTATAATTGAAACTTTATGGCCTTGAGCAGAGCTCAGGGCCCGCAGTGCCCTGGCTTCATTGCCTGGGACAACTCCAGCTCTGTGGCCGCCGCCATCTTAGTTGAGTTAATTTGCATGTTTGCTTCTGATTGGTTGGTGGGCGTGGCTTGTGGGCATGGCTTGTGGGTGTAACAGAGTGAGGGTCAATTTGCATATTTCTCTTTTATTAGATTAGATGTGTTCATATGGGGTCAGAAATTGGCTTCATACATTCCTGTTACCTCCAATAAGCAGTGTGTGCTAGAAGTTACTTCTCTTCATTAACTAGTTTTCCTCTTTTTATCAAATGGTGACCACATTTATGTCATAAGTTAATATGATGATTGAAAGAGGTAATACATTTAGCCTCTTACAATTCTAGGCACAACAAACTTAAGCATTAAACTAGAGGCTCGATGCACAAAAATTCGTGCAAGGGGCTCGGCCCTCACAGCCCTTGTGGCCCCAGCTGCCTCAGCCTTTGCAGCCCCGACTTCTGCTGTTTGGTCTAATTAGCATATTAGCTCTTTATTATATAGGATGGTACCCATTATCAGTTGTCCTCAGCAGGCCACACTGCAAAGCTGTGTCCTTCACCCTGTCCTCAAGGCTGCACCAGAGGCCCCTCCTCTACTGCTTAGTTTCAGATCTAATCTACCCTGTTCAAACCATCTCTGAGTAAGCAGCACATTTGCAGTTATTGAGTGATTAATGTACATCTATTATTTTACATAGACAGTCTCATTTTGACTCAGGACTACTACCCAGGAGGGATATTATGAGTTTCTTTTATTTTATGAAAAACTCGTGACTTAAACAATTTAAGTTACCTGCTCAAGTCAAATAGGGGGTAGGTGGTAGACTTGGAATCCAAACTCATGCTATTTTTTTTGTTTGTTTCTTCTGCCTGAATAATTCTTCTTTCTTTGTTCATTAAATACTGCTCTAAAATATACTATTTTACCTTGAGATAGGAAATTATGGGTTTGTCTTATGCTCAGAGAAATGCTTCTAGCCTTTAGGTTAAGACTTCACAAGTGGTTAAAATTATCCTATCTAATAAAGAGGTAACATGCAAATTGACCATTACTCCAACACACAAGATGGCCACCCCCACGTGGCCAAAGATGGCCACCCCCATGTAGACACAAGATGGCCACCATAAGATGGCCAGCAGGGGAGGACAGTTATGAGCAATCAGGCCAGCAGGAGAGGGTAGTTGGGAGGGACCAGGCCTGCAAGGGAGGGCAGTTGGGGGTGATCAGGCCTGCAGGGAAGGATAGTTAGAGGGTGACTGGGCTGGCAGAGGAGGGCAGTTGGGGGCAACCAGGCCTGCAGGGGAGGGCAGTTGGGGCAATAGGACATGCAGGGGAGAGCATCTGGGATAGGCAAGGCCTGTAAGGGAGGGCAGCTGGGGGGACCAGGCCTTCAGGAAAGGGTAGTTGGTGGGGACCAGGCTTGCAGGGAGAGCAGTTGGAGGTGACCAGGCCAGCAGGGGAGGACAGTTAGGGGCAATTGGGCCAGCGGGGGAGCATTTAGGCATCAATCAGACTGGCAGGGGAGTAGTTAAAGGGTGATCAGGCTAGCAGGCAGAAGCAGTTAGGGGCAATCAGGCAGACAGGCAGGCGTGCAGTTGGGATCCAGCAGTTCTGGATTATGAGAGGGATCCCAGATTGGAGAGGGTGCAGGCTGGGCTAAGGAACACACTCTCCCACCCATGCACAAATTTCATGCACTAGGCTTCTAATATTACTCATAGAAAGCAAACTAGATATTAACCAGGCTGATCTAGGTTAGAATTTTTAAAACTGCTTTACTGTGAAAGGCTACTATATATATATCAGAAGGGTATATATATAACTCGGGGTGGAGGTGAGGGGGTCCTCAGCCTGGATTGTGAGAGGGCATAGGCCAGGCTGAGGGGCCCTACTAGTGCATGATTGGGGCCAGGGAGGGACATGAGAGGTTGGCCAGCTGGGGAGGGACCATAGGAGGGCTCCAAGGCATGTCCAGCCCATCTCACTCAGTCCCAATCAGCCAGATCCCTGCAGCAAGCTGACCTACCAGTTGGAGCATCTTCCCCCTGGTGGTCAGTGCATGTCATAGCTAGTGGTTGAGCAGCCTTGGCATACATTAGCATATTATGCTTTGATTGGTTGAATGGACAACCTGATGACTGGACACTTAGCAAATTAGGCTTTTATTAAATAGGATATATACTGAGTGGCCAGATTATTATGACCACCCCATCAGAACTTCGTTGGGCCTCCTTTTGCCTTCAATACTGCTGCGATTCTTCTTGGCACTGACTCCACAAGATGTTGAAAGGTGATGCGAGGAATCTGACACCGTGCCTGATGAATAGCACTGTTCAATTCTGTGAGATTTGATGCTTGCGGAACCAGCTGCCTGATGGCTCTTTTAACTTTGTCCCACAAATGCCTAATTGGATTGAAATCTGGTGATTGTGGGGGCCACCTAAGAAAGGTAAAGTCTCCCTCTTGTTCTTAAAACCACTCCTGCACAATATGAGCACCATAGCATGGCACATTGTCTTGTTGGAAGAAGCCATCTCCATTGGGATATACCATCAACATGATAGGATGAATTGATCAGCAATGATGCTTAGGCATGTTGTGCTATTCAAATGTTTATAATGATCTGGTCCTCAAGCAACTTCAGTGGGAAATTATGGCTAATTTGCCTACAAATGTTAGGTAGTAATAATAATCTGGCCACTCAGTGTGTGTGTGTATATACACACAAGAATATATATATGTGTGTATGTGTGTGTATATATACATATATATATTTTTTAATTGAGACTTTTTAGAAGTAGACTATTCAAGTAGCTGAGAAATTTTTTTATACTTGAAGAAAGAAAAAATCAGTACAGCTAGATAAAGGTCAAGAAAACAATCTCCCACAATTCAACAATGATTAACCTGAAGAATAGAATTAGATTCTGATGAAGGACAACAAATGATACTGATAGAGATATGAGAAGGAAAAAGTAAGCAAGATAGGAGAAATAAATATGTTCTGCTAATACCGGCAATATTACCAAGAATTCAGCCATAGGAGGAGAACCAAAGTCACATAACTAATCTCTGATCATAATTTCCTAGAGGTAAATAAAGAAGGAACAAGAGAAATTTTATACAAATATTCCATTACATGACATTTTTAAAAAACCTTAAAGTTGATTATCTGCAGGAGACTCAGGGTGCCATAGTCCACAGTTTAGGATCTATATTTCTTGACGAGAGAAAATAGTTTGCCTCCTGATAAAAGTGGATTTCCGTTTTATTTTTATGGCCCTGTAAGTGCTGCAGAAATAAGACTAGAGGAGGCAAAATGTGACCAGACTAATCCAAAATATCCTCCTGCAAAAGAGTACACCATTCTTTAAAAATTATATTTATGAACAAAAGAATGTTATATTATTTTCTTCTAATTATATATACAACATTGTGTAGCATATTTGTAGTTTTCTAAAGCAAGATGCACATTCTGCATTATGTAGCTGTTGTTTGTACACTTCCTTTATTTACTTAGCTCTATAAAAACTTGAGTTTGAGATAGGAAGAATGACATCTCAAAGGTGGGCATGCTTCAAACCCTGGAACCTGTGAATATGTTATGTCTCAGGACAAAGGGGACTGCAGATGTGGTTAAGGATACAATTTTTCAGATGGAGAGATTATCCTGAACTAGTCATCTGGGTCCAATCTAATCACACGAATTCTTAAAAACTGAGAGCTCTCCTTTATGGATCAGAGACGTGTGTCATGAGAGAGAATCCGCTCACAGTTATGGTTCTGAAGATGGAGGAAGGACCAGGGGGCGAGGAATGTGGTGATCTTGCTAGAAGCTGAGAATAAGCCTCAGTTTATAGCCAGTGAGAAAATGGGAACTTGAGTCCTACAACCTCAGGGAATTGGATTCTGCCAACAACTTAGTGAGCAAGGAAACAGTATTCAGCCATACAGACCTTGATTTTAGCCCCATGGAATAAGTGACAGACTTTGACATACTGTAAGAAAATAAATTTGTGTTGTATCAAGATGCCAAATTTGTGGGACTTTGTTACAACAACAATAAATACTTATACAGAGTTAATTATTGCATCTTCTCTATCTTATTTTCTTTTAAGAACAGTGTATTGATTTTTAGAGTGAGTGTAAGGGGAAGGAGAGAGAACATGAATGGGAGAGTGTAACATCAATCAACTGCTCCCTGCATGCCCCACACTGGAGCCCACAACCAGGCATGTGCCCCAACCAGAAATCAAACCACCAACCTTTCAGTGCAAGGGACAACACTCAACCAACTTACACAAACATGGATGGCATAGCGTAGGCTATCTGGTGTAACACCATCTGTAGGCAGTCAGTCATTGACTGTAATGTGGCACATGACCTGATAGATCAGGCTTAGGGAAAAGCAGTCCCTTATGTCACCTCTTCTTCTGGATAGAATCTCTGGCCTTTGGGGATTACAAAGCAGGAAGAGCTAAGTCATGGGAAAGAAGGAGAAAAGTTATTTCTATGTATGTATGTTGTGTCTGAAATAAAAGTAGACATGCTAAGGCAGTGTTTAGAAAGTCAAATAAAAGCTGGAGAGTGGAAATCTCTTAGTATCCACAGAGGAGTGAATAAGAGGACCAAAGGAGAAAGTTTTAGAATGAGAAAAATAAACTCAGGGAGCAGGAGAACCTTACAAAATATCCTATTGAAGACAGAAGAAGAGTTCCCACTAAGGAAGATAGGAGCATAGATTTAAAGATAAAGGTAAAAACACATAGTCTGCAATCTCATAGAAGTTAGGGGAGGGAATTTCAGGAAAGATATAAAAAAACCATATCAAATACTTTAGCAAGGTCAAGGGTACTGAAAAGACAATGGCCTTTTCTCAGTTTGCAGTTAGAAAGCCATTATTGAATTTTAGATGAGAAGTATTTGTAGTGGCCTGGGAAATCCACTACATTGCAGAAAGTACACACTGTGTTGAGGAATTGAAGCTAATAATTACTCCAGAAGCTTAACAGTAAATAAAAGGAATAATAAAAAAAAGTTTGGTAGCAGAATTTATCTTATAAATGAGATTTTTGAGCATAGTTGAAGATAGTGATGACGATGCTAAGAGGAATAACTGAAAGGATAGGAGAGAGAGGACACAATTTTTGTGAACTATTAGAGCAGTGATTTTCAACCTTTTTCATTTCATGACAGATATGAACTAATTACTAAAATTTTGCGGCACTCCAAAAAATGTATGTATTTTTTGCCAATCTGAAAAAATATAGGTATCATTTTGATTCATTCACACCAGATGGCTAATGTGTTGGCTGTTGTCATTTGACAAACTAAGGAAAAAGAGGCCAGTGCCCCTGATAAAATAGTCAGGTATTGCATATGTTAAAAATTCTTGGAGCACACCAGTGTGCCACAGAACACGGGTTGAAAATTGCTAGCTTAGATGATGCTGGGGGAGAGGAACGGGAACAGAGGGATAAAAATGACTTGGGTCAGTTACAGACAACAGATATTCCTATGGCATAGAGAAAGGTAATCCGTATTTCTTTATTGCTTCAGCAAATACTTATTGAACACCTGCTGCAAGATAAGCACTAAACAGTAAGACGCATCAAAAACCCCTTCATAGAGCCCACATTCTCATTTTGTGTGAGCTTAGATCTAATTTGTAGAGTAATCAAACAGCATTTAGCATTTGACATTTAACAGTATGGCTTAGATGCTAAAGAAAGCTGAAGATGGTGTCCCCTAGTGTTCAATAGTTGGTGACAGCAGAAGGTTAAAAGATCTTGAGGGATAATCTAGAGTTCTAGCTAGAGCAGGGTTACTCAGCCTCAGCAATACAGACATTTGGGCTGGATAATTCTTTGTGTGAGGACTTGTCCTGTGCATTGCAGGATACCTCTGATCTATACCAGTAGATGATGATAGCAGTGCTCTCCCTTCCCAAAGATGTCTCCAGACATTGCCACATGTTCCCTGGAGAGCAAAATCGCCCCAAGTGAGAAGCTCTGAGCTAGAGAAGTACAGACAGGGCCTGCAGAGTTTCAGCTGCAGGAAGAGGTAGCAGCAGCTGGTTGGAATTACATGGCAACAGAGAAGAATGGTAGAAGAGGCCATGATAACAGTGAACAGCAGATTCTGCATAAGTGAGAGACTAGGAACATTGGCATTACAGAGGCACATTAAGTTATTTTACACAATGAAAAGCACTCTACAAAAATAACACTTTTATGGAATCTGAGAATTGAGGAACAAAGTTAAAAGTAAAGCGAAGAGCTTTAGCTATTTCACATGAATGCTCTTGGACATATGTGACACTTCAAAACGAGCAGTGTGAAAACCTCCACAGTTTTAGGTTTGTTTCTGAAAACTTCCTAACGCTTTCAGTGCTCTCTGCAGAACCATGATGGAAGGCAGATTTTGGAGGAAATCAGACTAGAGAGGTTGGATAGTGGCCTAAAATTATGTGCTCCTTTTGTTTCCTGCAAATTTAGAAAGTGTCCGGACATTTCTGGTTATTTTAATGTGTTTAAATGTGTGTTAAGTGCAGCTATATTGCAGCCTGAAATCCTGTGTCCTCACCACTCTCGTAGTCTATATGGACTAAAAATATACTACTTTTCCAGAAAGGCTTCATTGCCTAGACCCTTTCTGACTTTTATCGTCCATGTATAAACTCCAGGTAGTAGAGGTTCCTGATGGAAATGCTGACATGCTCCTAGGTCTGCTTTCTGGCCCTGACTTGGAGCCCTGCATAATGCCACTGTTAAGGGTTCTTCGTAGGATGTTCAAAACGAAAGAATCCAAGAAGGCAGGGTTAGGTAAATTCCCACCATCAAAAACACAAATGTTTTGACACTTAAAAATAGTTTAACACAGTGCCTTCTTTGTCCTAATTCTAGGTTTGTGTCAGACTGTTTCTATTTTAAATAAGGCACCTTCTCCAAGTGGGTGTATAAAAACAATTAGAAAAATTCTTTATAAAAATGTGTATGCCACAACAGTGAGAAATACAAATGATGTATTATAGAATTGTACACTTGAAACATATAATTTTATTTACCAAATGTCACCCCAGTAGATTTAATAAAATTTAAAAATGTGTATGAAATACTGCAACTATTTCTTTGGACAAAACCTGTCTTCACACACCTACATATTCCAATTCCCAGTGATCCACTAGAGTCCTGATTGGCTTATTGCTTTCCTGATGTGTTCTTATTTGAATTTCAAGTGTATAGAAGAAGTTTCATTTTGGCTTATATTTGGCTTGAGAGTTAATATTATTTATGTATAATTGCCCTGAACAGACCTCCATATGTTAACAAAACCATCAGAATGGCAAGACCAAAAATTGATAAATGTATTAGAATAACATTTTGTTGCTCTATTTTATGGAAGTTTATTTTTTTTAATGTAGTGAAACTGGTTATAAGAACATATTGAAATTTAACAAATAAATTCAATACATTCTCAGTTTCACACCATTTCCATTAATATGAAAATTTATTTGCTACTTGAACTTCAGAGCTGGCACCAAACTACAGTGGTTACCAATTTTTAATCTTTTGTAGTTTGCATGCACGGCAGAAATGAGCCTTAGAAGATAATATATCAAATAAAATGCCTTGTAATATAATTTCCCAAACCACTTAAGATCTTTCTTTATAAAATATAAAAGACATAATTTCTATATACCCATAAATGATACTATAATCATTTTTCTAGTTTGTCTTTTTGCCTATAAAGTTTTAAAGTAATCCACTTATTTTTCTATGAAACGACAGCAAAATCTTTATTGCTATAGAGGATTTTACTGAAAAGGTGCATGTTAAAATAAACCAGGAACAGTGAAACAATTGTTTATTTGAATTCATATTCCTGCCTTTCAACAATTGTCACACGAAAGAAGAAAGATACTGAATATTCTTGGTGTGATATTTTCACTATTCAAAAGACACATCTTTCATGTACTAAATCTTTTCTTATCAAATAAAAATTGCTGTAGCCTCAAGGCAGAGGTTTCTTTTCAATTATTTTTGCAGTCCTTATGTTAGGATTTTGGCATTCTACACACAAAGTCTTTTTATAGTCTCTATTCTTTTTGAAAACCTGCTGTGTTATTCTGAACATTGCATATATTGCCCATCGTTTGTTTGCAGACCTGGGCTTTTTCCCCAGTACCATACAAGTTGGATCCCAAGAGACTTTTCTATTTGAGTACCTCTTTCATGACTGCCTCTTCCATGTGGCTTCTCCATGCAGCTCTAAAAACATGTTAATATTGGACAGTACCAAACGATTAAGTCTATGCCATGATTACAATGCATGAATACATTTTCAAGAGAAAAATTCACTGTGATTTTTAAGCCAACTGCAGGCAAGCCAGGGTTGGGGATGCAGTGAAGTAGGGAGAGAATGTCTATCATGACTCTGATTTTTATGGAAATTCTGTAATTGTTTTTTTTTATGTTGCGCTTTGTTTGTTTGAGTGCACAGGCCTGCAGTTGTCAATCTTAGTTGAAAACAATCTGTTCTGTTTTAAGCTCCTGTTTTCATTTGTGAGTTCCAGGACCATTGTGTGTGTGTGAGTGTGTGTATGTGAGTGTGTGTGTGTGTGTGTGTGTGTGTGTGTGTGTGTGTGACTAAGAGGAAAAGTGAGCTCTGAAATAAGGCACCAGAATCCTCCTCTATTTTATGCAATATTTTTCCTAACAACTTGTAGTAGTTGTCACTTTATCCCAATCATTGCCACCCTTCTCTAAAAGAAAACTATCTTATTTTTTTACCACCAAAAACTTCCAACATTTTAAGATGTTGCTGTTTATAATTTGCAACTGATATCTTTAACATGATTTATCTCTGTCACTTAAATCCCAACACAATGACTTGGTTCACACTCATCACTATCATTATCATTAATAAGACAAAGCTTGGTTAAATATTGTATTACAGCCCTGGCTGGTTTGGCTCAGTGAATAGAGTCAGACTGTGGACTGAAAGGTCCCAGGTTTGATTCTGGTCAGGGGTGCATTTTCACATTTAGGGATATTTTTTTCTCGTCCTCAATATTCATTTCTTCTGTCTGCCCTCAGGTAACCATTACTTCTTTTTAAATTACTAGAGGCATGGTGCACAAAAATTTGTGCACTCGGGGTGAGGGAGGGTTCACTCAGCCTGGTGCCCTCTCTCAGTCTGGGACCCCTTGGGGGATGTTCACCTGCTGGCTTAGGCCCAGTCCCCTGGGGATAGGGCCTAAGCTGGCAGTCAGTCATCCCTCTGGCAGCCTGAGAGCCCTCGGGGGATGTCCATGTGCCCATGGGGAGCAGGCCTAAGCTGCAGTCGGAGATCCTTAGCGCTGCTGAGGAGGCAGAAGAGGCTCCCACAACCATCACTGTGCTGGCAGCCGTCAGCCTGGCTTGTGGCTGAGCAGCACTCCCCCTGTGGGAGTGCACTAACTACCAGGGGCAGCTCCTGCATTGAGCATCTGCTCCCTGGTGGTCAGTATATGTCATAGTGACCAGTCATTCCCAGTGGTTCTGCTGTTAGGGTCAATTTGCATATAACCCTTTAATTATATAGGATAGAGGCCTGGTGCATGGGTGAGGGTCAGCTGGTTTGCCCTGAAAGGTGTCCTGGATCAGGGTGGGGTCCCGCTGGGATTCCTGGCCAGCCTGGGTGAGGGGCTGAGGGCTGTTTTCAGACTGACCATGTTCCCTTCAGGGTGGGGGTCCCTGCTAGAGTGCCTGGCTAGCCTAGATGAGAGGGTGAGAACTGTTTTCAGGCTGGCCACAGCCCCTTCAGGGTGGGGGTCCCTTCTGGGGTGCCTAGGTGAGGGGCTGATGACTGTTTGCAGGCTGGCCATAGCCCCTTTGGGGGGGGGTAGTCCTGCTGGGGTGCCCGGCCAGTCTGGGTGAGGACCTGATGGCTGTTTGCAGGTTGGCCAAGCCCCCCAACAAGGACCCTCACCCCATGAGGGTGGGGCCATCCTGGGTGAGGGGCTGATGGCTGTTTGCAGGCTGGATATGGCCCTCAGTGACCCAAGCTCCCAGTGAGGCTGGCTGGAAACAGATATCTGGAATTTATTTATCTTCTATAACTGAAACTTTGTTGCCTTGAGCAGAGGCCACAGTCGGCCTTGGCAGGTGGGAAACTTGGCTTCCTCCATCGCCAGGGCAACCAAGCCTCCTGTTTGCTCTAGCTCCATGGCTGCCACCGCCATCTTGGTTGGGTTAATTTGCATATAGTCGCTCTGATTGGCTGGTGGGCATGGCTTGGGATATAGCAGAGTGATGCAATTAGCATGTTACTCTTTTATTAGATTAGATGAGTGGGCATATACATTTAATATCCACACACAGAGACATATCCATACATATACATATACCATATGTGGGTATATCATAACATCTTTCATCTTTTCTATAGAAAGGGGAGTGCCTGGTCTTCACCTTGTTTGCTTCATGTTATATTCTGGTGATGTTACCATATCATATTATAGAGAATATCCTTTCCTTTTTAAAAATTGCATTACATTGCACTTTATTGTGCAATGGTAATATATTGCAAAACTGTTTTCTTTTAAATAAATAGCTACAAATTGCCTAGCCAGCATGGCTTGGTGATTTGATGATGACTTATGAACCAGTAAGACACAGTTTGATTCCCAGTCAGAGCACGTGTCCAGGTTGCAGGCTCAATCTTGTGTAGGGCATGCAGAAGGCAGCTGATCAATGATTTTCTATCATCATTGATGTTTCTATCTCTTGCTTCCACTCCCTTCCTCTCTGAAATCAATAAAAATAAATTTTAAAAATAAATAGCTGCACTAATGATAAAAAATAAATTGTAAGTATAAAGCAACTTTAAATATTACAGTAATGTATATAAATATATTACTTTTACCTCACAATAACTCCCTCTATGTGAGTTCATGTTTGGGGAGTATTTCTACTCAACTATACTTGGTATTGAGATTTTTAAAAAGTAATTCCTCTTATGAAATTTCTAGTCTAAACCCTGAAATGTAAGGCAATTTGGGAAGATTTTTCATTCTTCTATCAGCAAAGATTTTCCCCAATAATTGATGTTAATGTCTCATTGTTTTTCTTTTTCAAAATAAAAAAGTTGTTTCACTTAACACTGTTTCATTATATTGCTGATGAGATGCCTCAGGAACTTAACTTTCATTCATATCACTTAGCTTGTGGTAAAATTGGTTTCATTACTTGTCTTTCACTTACAGTCACAGAACCTACCACTGATGTTAAGTGAGTAATTACTGTATGTAGTTATTGGACAACTTCTGATGTTAACACTCCTTATAAATTAGTGTCCAGATCATGGTTCCTTCTTAGCATATAAAATCAGCTGTCATTTGCTGAACATGCTATTACCCTCTGCCTAAGATTTTTCCCTTCCACTGAGTAATTCACCTTTTCCTGTTCACATTATGATCTCCTCTTAATAACATACCCCTTCATAGGCAAAACCTAGGGCTTCTCCTTTCCACTCTAAAAACATTGTATGCCTATATCACTCTTCATACTAATCACAGTAAGTTATTTATTCATCTGTTCCCCTCCTGTCTGATTGAACTTCCTCTAGGACAAGACTATGTCATTCTTTTCAATCCCTTCTGACGCTTAACACACAGCTTAACAAAGTAGGAACATTAGAAAGTTGTTGTAATAAAGGATTGTTAATTGTGTCATATTCATTTTCATACTCTCATATGCCTGACACAATACCTAAACCTAGATGGGACATAAGACACAATACTTGAACTGCAAAGTTTAAATGCTAAAAGGGGCATTAGCATCTATTTAGATTCACTTTGCATTAATGCCTCTCTTTTTACTTAGTGTTATAAAAAGAGACCTTACCAAAAGTATTCAATTATGGAACATACGGTACAGAGTCTATGGGTTTGAAAATAGTCACAACAATAACAGCACATATCCCCAGAGATAATGAGATTTTGTTTATCTCTTTTTCCTACCTCGCAGTTACATTATTCTTTGTAGGTCATTCTGCTGTGCACTCAGAAGTTATCTCTCATTGAGCTGAAAAAAATGCAGAACTATTCCTCTGATTATAGGAACAGATTTTGTTCTGGAAAAAAAAATTAAGAGATAATAGAAAGGTGTCTGTGTTCTCAGATATTTACATAATAAATAACACTGAGAAAATAAATACAACTTATTCGTAGTAAACTGCATATTCCTGGATTTTGAACATGTTAATACGGTTTTCTTTGATCATTTTAACAAAATTATATATTCTTATTTTTTGACTAAAGATTGTTACTCGCTTTGAAACACTCTCATAAAGTTTATAAAATTCTTGCATCAATTACTTGCACTTCAGAAAATAGCCTTTTGTCTGTAAACTATGAATAGTTGAAACATATTTTCAGGAGAAGAATGGAGACTTTTCTGTTTTAAACTTAGGCTAACATTGTATAGAGTATGAATATCCTATGTAGGAAAATATAATACTCCACATAATAATTTCATGAAGGAAGGGAGCTATGTATTTCCTTCTTAAAGGACTGGGGTAAAGTCATTTGTCAAAAAATAGCAAAGGACATTTTTTCCCCCAAAGTCACTTTTTTTCAGTTTGGTCTATACCCATGCACTCTTCATAAATTTGCTATTTAAAAATGACCAATGAAAATAATAGTTCTTTGACATTGAGAAAAGTCAGTGTTGAGAATGATGTTTTCTTAGGCTTTATTCATAATAAAATAATAATAATAATAAAAATCCTAACATTTTATCTTGAACTGAGAACTAGCATCAGTAAAATATTTTGTTGTTACCTTCCTTTTGAGACTGTCTATAAATCTACTCTATAAAAGCGAAATATTAAAATTAACCGTTTCTCCAAGATGGGTAAGCCACGCCCACCAGCCAATCAGAGCGGCTGTATGCAAATTAGCCCAGCCAACATGGCGGCCGCCACTCACGGACCTGAGTAAACAGCCCTTTCCATTGCCGCAGGAGCGAAAGTGAAGCTGCGCCCGCTCAGCTCAGCTCCAATTAAACTGCCTCTAGCGAAACACAGATTTGAAACATTTGAAACAATGTAACAATCATAGAATCCTCCGGAGCTGAAGGAAAGAGCAGCTCCGGCCTCACCAGTAAAAGTAACAATTGTTTCATTATAGACGCTACGAGGTGAAGCAAAGAGGAGGCTTCAGTTAGTTAGAAGGCCGCCTTAAAGGAACAGTGTATCAATTATAGAAGATAACCCCAGGCCTTCA
>PVJC01025427.1:0-24748 GCA_004026665.1 Murina feae | reverse complement strand
GCTTCTCAGGTCCCTTCCAGGGATCAGGGAGCAGGAAAAGGCTGGCCTGACCACAAGGCGGGGTTTTCCCTGCTTTCTGATGGCTGGAGGAAGATGGGCAGTAGGCAAGCTTGGGAGGCAGGCAGCACCTAGCCCTGGTCACAGCTCAAAAAAGAGAACAACATGCAGGGGAGGGCAAGAGTCTGAGAGATCAACATAGAGGGGATGCCTTCTCCAAGCCTGGGGGCAGGCCCCCGGCAGGTAGACACACACAGGAGGACTGCTCTGAGCCTCAGATGCGGCTGGGGGCAGGTCCCCAGTGGTCACACACACACACATACACACACACACACACAAAAGGCACCTGGCAGACTGGGGTCATCATAGGACATCCACTGAGGGGTCCCAGACTGTGAGAGGGCACAGGCCGGGCTGAGGGACTCCCTCCACCCCAAGTGCACAAATCTTTGTGCACCGGGCCCCTAGTATATAATAAAAGCCTAATATGCTAAGTGTCCATTCACCCAGTCATCTATTCAATGAATGAAAACAAAATATGCTAATTACATGCTAAGGCCACTCAAGCACTTGCTATGATGTGCACTGATCACCAGGAGGCAGAGGCTCCAACTGGTAAGTTAGCTTGCTGCTGGGGTCTGGCAGATTGGGACTGAGTGAGACAGGCCAAACACGCCCTGGAGCCCTCCCACAGTCCCTCCCTGGCTGGGCATCCTCCTGCATCCCTCCCCTGCCCCAATCATGCACCAGTGGGGTCCCTCATCCTGGCTGCACCCTCTCACAATCCAGGATCCCTCAGGGAATGTCAGAGAGCCTGTTTGCGCCCAATCCCGGGCTGCCAGAGGGATGTCTGACCCTCTGAGGAGCGGGCATAAGCCAGCAAGTGGACATCCCCAGAAGGGTCCAGACTGCGAGAGGGCACAGGCTGGCTGAGGGACCTTCCCGAGTGCATAAATTTTTGTGCACCAGGCCTCTAGAATATATATAAAGACACAAAATAAACCAGTTGGACCTCATCAAACTAAAAAGTTTCTGCATAGCAAAGGAAACCATCAACAAAATGAAGAGTCAACCTATAGAACGGTAGAAAATATTTCAAAATCATGTCTGGCACAGGGTTAATATATAAAATATATAAAGACCTCATTCAACTCAATAGCAAAAAGCCGCCACAAATAATCTGATTTTTTTTTAATGGGGAGATGATATCAATAGACATTTTTCCAAAGAAGATATACAAATGGCCAACAGGTGCATGAAAAGATCCTTAAGCTCACTAATCATCAGGGAAATGCACATCAAAATCACAATGAGATATTCCCTCACTGCTATTAGAATGACTATTATCAAAAAGACAAGAAATAACTGTGTTAGTGAGGAAGTGAAAAAGGAGCCCTGTGCACCGTTGATAGGAATGTAAGTTGGTACAGCCAACATGGCAAACAGTATAGAGGTTCCTCAAAGAATGGTAAAGAAACTCACCACATGATCAAGGATTCCACCTGTGGGTATTTTTCCAAATAAAATAAAAGCACTAATTCAAAAAGATGCATGTACCCTCACCTTTACTGCAATATTATTTATACAAGCCAAAATATGGAAGCAACCTAAGTGTCCATCAATGGACGAATAAAGGAAATGTGTATATACACAATGAAATATTATTCAGCCATAAAAAAAGAATGAAATCTTGCCCTTTGTGACAACATGGATGCACCTTGATAGCATTATGTGAGCATTATGTGAAGTGAAATAAGTCAGATAGAGAAAGAAAAATAATGTGTGATCTCAGTTATAAGTGGAATCTAAATCGATGCTCATAGACACAGAGAACAGACTGGTAGTTACTGGAGGTGGAGAGTAGGTAGTAGGTTAAATGGATGAAGGTTATTAAAAGGTATATACTGCCCAGCCAGCATGGCTCAGTGGTTGAACGTCCATCTATGAAATAGAAGGTCACCATTTGATTCCCAGTCAGGGTATATGCCAGGGTTTCAGGCTTGAGGCAGCCGATCAATAATTCTCTCTCATCACTGTTTCTATCTCTCTCTTCCTTCCTCTCTGAAATCAATAAAAATATATCTGAGCCCTAACCAGTTTGGCTCAATGGACAGAGTGTTAGCCTGTGGACTGAAAGGTCCTAGGTTTGATTCCGGTCAAGGGCATGTACCTTGGTTGCTGGCACATCCCCAGTAGGAGGTGTGCATGAGGAAGCTGATCAATATTTCTCTCTCATCAATGTTTCAAACTCTCTATCCCTCTCCCTTCCTCTCTGTAAAAAGTCAATAAAATATATTTTTTAAAAAAATAGATTTGAAAAAGTCTAGAAACAGATGCAAATACATAAGTAATTAATAAATTAAAAAGGCAGAAATTTAAGATGTTGGGAGGTAAGGGTGAGTACCACCCAGGTAAGTCAAGAAATATTTCTGGTCTATTTGCTATTTGGATAAAATAAAATTAGAGCAGTTAATTTTAGATGCACCAATCAAGTATAAATATAACTAAAAATATATATAGATAATTAGAAACATATAAAAAAATATATAGGATCTCTATTGGGAAAATGGATAGGTCTGACCAAGTAAAAATTTGAAACTTCCACATGCCTAAGTTATGTAAACAAAATTTAAAGTAAAGTAACAAGTTAATTTAAGAAATATTACAGCACATATAATAAATATAGAATTAATATATTATTTAGCTCTTATAAATTAATCAAAACATTCACAGAGTGGATGAAAGGAAATATTTTATTAATACAAAAAGAAGTTGCAGTAATCAAAAATATAAAAATGTTCAAAATTATTACTAGTAATGAGTATAACAAATGAAACACCAAATTGACAATATATGTCTTCCAATCCTATATAATAAAAGGATAATATGCAGAACGACCAGGAATGACTAGTCACTATGATGTACAATGACCACCAGGGGGCAGAGACTCAACACAGGAGCTGCTCCCTGGTGGTCAGTGCACTCCCACAGGGAGAGCTCCGCTCAGACACAAGCTGGGCTGATGGCTGCGAACACAGCGGTGGTGGTGGGAGTCTCTCCCACCTACGCGATAGCACTAAGGATGTCCGACTGATGGCTTAGACCCACTCCCAGCTGGCAAGTGGACATCACCCAAGGGGTCCCAGACTGCGAGAGGGCACAGGCCAGGCTGAGGGACCCTCCCTGAGTGCACAAATTTTTGTGCACCAGGCCTCTAGTTACTTTTATAAACAGAAATTACTTTTCATGGTTTTAAATGTAATTCTCCTTTCAGTCAAAAGATTTCACCAAGCACATCCCTGGCCCTAGGAAGTGTATGCTGACCCTGCCTCTGCTTCCCCAGCACCCTGGGCAGGACATAGATCTGTCTCCCCATCCAGGCTGCCAACACCATGAGGGAGAAGACTGTGCCCTTTGCACCAAGGCACCCCAGGAATGCTGAGAGGTAGTCACAGACTGGCAGAAAAGACAAATCAAAGTCAATCCGGAAACATAAGGAAGTTCTGGAAGAGAGATGGGATAAGAGGGGCACATTTTTTATCCCACCTGAACCCTACATGCACAGGTAAATATAAATATATATTATTTAGATTTGTGTTCTTTTTCTTCCTCAAGGTTTATGAGAATAAAAGCCAGTTAATGTCTTCCAATCACTTACTACAACTAGTTACAAGCAATTGGTACTTAGACCACACCTCTCAAAGCCACATGGACTCTATTATATAACTTCTGAAATTCCAGTCCTTTAGTACATGAGAGGCAGCAAAATACAATAATAAAGAAGCTCTCTGAGGCCAGGCTCCCAGGGTAAAACCCTGCTTTCACCACATATTAGCTGTATAACCTTGAATGAATTACCTGAGTCTGTGCCTCACTTCCCTCATGTTTAAAATAAAGATAGTAATAGGATTAAATGAGTTACTATATGTAGCTTAAATCAGTCTATAAGGGCCACATACCAGCAGGTGCTGGTAAAGTAAAATAAGGAGTGTATTACCCAGGACATGCAGCAAACATACTTTTTGATTAATATTTATCACAAACATTTATCACAAACATGGCACCAGAATCTGAGTCACCTTAGCTGTTATCAGATGTATGGACTGATTGACTAACCTGTCCTGCAAAGTACTCATAACCATTCATTGGGGGTTGAAGGACAGGGGGTTGGCGGGGAAGGGGGGGGACTTTTAAAGATTAACTAATCCAAATAGATTTCCAAGGCTTTCAGTTTTCACATAAGCACCAAAAATACTCAACCTCATTCCTGTTATAACTTGCTTTACACACCAAATCCAAACACCAAAGAAAACTATGAATCTAAAAGAGATGTTATTCTAGTAAGAAACATTTACAGCCCGGCTGGTGTGGCTCAGTGGTTGAGTATATTCCTATGAACCAGGAGGTCATGGTTTGATTCCTGGTCAGTGAGCATGCCTGGGTTATGGGCTTGATCCCCAGTAGGAGGCATGCAGGAGGCAGCTAAACAATGATTCTCTCTCATCATTGATGTTTCTCTCTCTCGCTTCTTCTCTGAATTCAATAAAAATATATAAAAAAAGAAACATTTACAGTATTATAATTATTCTTCATCAAGGCATAACTCCATCAAATTATAGCATTATTCTTTGTTGTTCTCTGTATTTCCAACAAATGGTAGTTTAAGACTGTAAACAAAAGTAGTTAAAAGACCTTGCTAGTTCCTTTCTTATATCAGGTATTTGCAAACTTCTAATTTCTAAATTAATTCAACGATTGAGATCAAAGCAAGGCGACAGATTTCCTTGTCTGATTCTTGGACTCGCTCTCCCTCTTCCTCTGTGTATCTGTGTTTGTGTCCTTGTTCGTGTGTGTGTGTGTGTGTGTGTGTGTGTGTGTCCAACAGTTCCCCTATGGCAAGAGAGAAATAGTGCTCAGCGGAAAACCTGTTGTGGGGACTGGCTCAGAGGCACAAAATGACATATTTACGACAAGGCACAAACTGTTGTTTTACCTCATGTGGAAGATTTTGTTTGTCTTTTTTAGCCTCCATGGACTCTATGTTCATTGTTAAAAGCCAAACAAGCCCCCTATGACATTATGAAAACTCATCCCTATCTTAATAGTGGCAAAGGCAGTGGCTCAGAGCAGCTCAAATGGGCCAAGGGAACACATGACAGCTGCAGCTATAAAAGAGAAGGAAACACACCCACACAAGGAGGTGGGGGGAGGAGGTAGGGGGAGAGAGAGAGAGAGGAGAGGCACCTCCTTTTTTAAGCACAAGGGCTAATGATGGCTCCTAAATACCACCAACCCTTTTGGCAGAGCTTGTGCATACTAGGTGTGCATAACAGTTGCCTCTGATTTGTTTAAAAACCAATAGGAAGACAACATAAGTGAGACCCTGGAGAGAAGGAAAGAAACAACACTTAATTTAGATGTGAAGCTAAGGGGTAAGAGGTTTCCAGAACCATCCCTATTACTATATCAAATGTAAGTTAAAAACAGGAATTGTTCATTTCAATGTCAAATGAGCTCCATTCACTACATGTCAGTTCTTCCCACTTCTCATCTCCTGGGTATGTTGGGTTTCATGCCTTCTGGAGAAAAATGTAAGTGTTGAGTGAAACTAGCCCTATATAGAAACATATCTCAAAATAAGAACACGTGGGAAAACTTTCAAGTGTCTAAAAAGATGTCCTCTTTGTCACAAATACTGTCATTAATTAAAATACACTTAGCAGCTATATATAGAACTATTCCAGAAACAAAATAATAAGATTTGACAAAAATACTGGCATCAATAAGTCATAGTATTTAAATAGCAATGTCTTTCACCTTGTATGCATATATGCATAATCCATGGACGCAGACAGTGAGGTTCTAGGGCCTGGGGCAGGGGTAGGGGTGGCCTGGAGGGGTTTGATGGGGGGAGAAGGTCATATTTGTAATACTTTCAACAATAAATATTTTTTAAATAAAATAATATAAATAGCAATGTCTTTCAAAAATTCTAAGCATATTATGGATATCAGCTAATTAACTTACCATGGAAGAATGAACAGGGATTTGTTATTACTAGTTTTTCTAAAACCCCTAGTTACAATTGAGACCATTTTATTAAAAATATGTCATACAACTGCAATATCTTCGTAATATCTTAGAAGAAATTAAGAGTCAATGTTATCTCTGTAGGTATTCTTATCTATGTGCTCTTATTCTTTGATTTTTAAGACACAGTGAGTTTAGGAAGAATTTCTCTTGAATTTATCAACTCCACTCTCACGCATAACTGGTTCCCTAGAGGGGAATCTATATATTACCTCCATGAAGTATGTCTGTGAGGGTGGAAGTGAGTGCGAGAGGGCAACTGAGATAATCATTGCTAAAATGTTTTATTTGCACATGATAATTTCTCTTTTCATAAATATCAGCAAATATGCTTTTCTCCCCTCTCCCTCTTCCTCTCTCTCAGGATATCAGGCAGATAAGAGTTATCAGTAAAGGTCATCCTCAATTTCTGTACAGAAATGATCTGTCTCCGGTATGTAATAAACATTTATCCATGCCTTTATTAGCTATATTGAAGCTGACAGTTCTGTTAAACCATTTTCCTTCATTTTGCTAGGTCATGACGGTTAATGCTGCTAAAAAATCTCATCACTGCTTTTGATCACTGTATTGTCTTCGCTGCATTATCAGAATTTTGTGAAGGTAAGCACTGGCTGGAATGACCTATTAAAGTTACAGCCCGTTGAGTCTCTGGGTTTTTTTCCTCTTTTTTCATCACAATAAAAAGGCAAAGGAGTGCATAGAATAAATTTTCCTTGGAGGGTTATATTTAGTTGGGTAGTTGACATGTTCAGTCAACTCTTAATTATCCACAGTAAAAAAGACCCAACGTATCAACTCTAAATGAAAACCACACATAATTCCAAATCTTCACTGGTAAATCTTTTACCAGTGTGTTCTCAGTATTTAAAAAGATAACTTCACATTTTACTCAAAGCCCTTTCTCATCTCCAGCAATCAGGTCTCAGGAAATAGACAAATGCAGAAAAAACAAAAGCAAGAAGAACCCACCCACTGACAGAATATCTGCAGACAACTGAGATATGCACCAGCAAACATGGCAGAGGGTGGCATTTGCACACTGCCTTGCCATCTTTCCTTCATTCAGGCCACTTAACCTCTCCTCTCACTCAAGGCAATTTTAAAGAAATGTTTGCTTCTGATCAATGAAAAACAATGAAATAACCATAAAAACATAATGGATTAAAGAACTTACAAAACTTGTCAAAGGTCAGTTGTGAATTTCAGGGAAATACAGTTCAGGTAAATGAATAAATTGTCTGAAACTTCAAACATGTTTTCGTTCAGTTAAACAAACATCTATTGAGTTCCTATTACAGGCCAGGCACAATGGGATGTCTAGGGAACATGAAATTATAAATGACTCATTTTTGTTCTCAAGCAGCTCCTAAGCAAGAAATCACAAAAATAGGTATTTAAAACCCACAGAGTGATATTGAAGCACAGAGAGGAAGCAGCTTCCGCAGCCAGGGAAGTCAGGGAGGACTTCTAAGAAAAGATGAGGTCCAAGTGGGATCTTGAAGGGCCAGCACAGTTATCCAGGTGTAGAGAAGAAGCAAAACTGGGGGGAAGGGCATTCCAGGCAGAGGGGATAGCATAAGCAAAGGCTCAGAGGTATATCACAATTTTGTATATTCATAGACCCTCTGGGGTCTCCAACTTGTCAGAGCACAGCAACTATGACATGGGTCTGGGACAAGAAAGGGAAGGAAAAGATAATTGATGAAACTGGAAAGTTGGGACAAGTCTAAATCTTTGAGGGCTGCATAAGGAATCTAAATCAGTTATCCTTCCAACATCATTTACATGCAATAAAGTAAGAACCAATGTGACATTTTAATTTCATTGTCTGTTCTTTTTTTTTAGTTATTCAACATTTTTAAAGCATTTACTACATGCCAGGCACTGTTGTAGGTGCCAGTGGCACCGTGGTGAACAGAACCAAGACCTAAACTCAAGGTATGGTCATTCTGATGGGAGGAGATAGACAAAAAGCAGCTGAAAACAGAACAACAACAAATCATGTCAGACGACAATAACATGTCAGAGACTATTTAAGCTCTAGTCTCTAGAAATAAAGCTGAACAAGGCAGATAGTAATGTAAGGTGAGGGGATGGAGGATGATGAGCTATTTTAGAGAGTGGTCAGGACAAGGACTCTCTAAGAAGGTGAAATCTGAGCAGAATCAAAAGGAAATATATCTAAAAGATTGCTCTCGAAGGAGAGCTGATCACAGATGCAAATGTCCTGAGAGGGGAGTGTGGTCGGGAAGCTAAAGGGAAAACAAAGGGGATAGTATGGAGCAGAGGGAACAAGAGACAAGGCAGGGAAGGTGGATGCCATGCAGAGAGGTGCAGATTAGTACTGAGTGCATGGTTTTTCAAGCTTTTTGGATAGTGATGTAAAATAATACATTTTACATAGTGGCAAATGCATGTGTCTCAGAGATAGATACTGAAATAGAGATATTAAAAACTTTCAGGGAACAATAGTATGTGCAGGGCACTCTGACATTTTCAATTCTAGTTCATTTTTTTTAAATTCTAATCACAACCCATTATATCTTTATCCCAGCCTATGAATATGTCACAACCCATCGTGTAGGAAACACGAAGGCAAGTCATGTAGACTAGTTAAAAAAATACACACACATGTTCTTTTTAAGGTACCCAACACCTAACCCAGTGCAAGAGCATGGGCATCCTAACATGGTTTTTGAATGAATGGGTACGTGAATATAATGAAAAGTTATTTGTAAGATAATAAAGTCTGAAGACTTCAAATTGGGCATTTCTATGCCAAAACCAAGATAACAACTGCAGTGATCTTCAGCTCACTGCTCGCCACCAGCTGCACCAGTATGGACTCAGAATTTAACAGGGAAGTAATGTCAGACCCTCCCAAAGTGGACAAAGCTTTCTCAGGAAGGCAATTTATGGAGGTAAAGGGAAAGTGCTGACATTTTAAAAGGATGGCTTTTCTGGAACCCAAATATTTCTTTCTGAATAAAAAAAAAATGAGATAAGCCCTAACCAGTTTGGCTCAGTGGATGGAGCGTTGGCCTGTGGACTCAAGGGTCCCGGGTTCGATTCTGGTCAAGGGCATGTACCTTGGCTGAGGGCACATCCCCAGTGGGAAGTGTGCAGGAGGCAGCTGATCCATGTTTCTCTGTCATCGATGTTTCTAACTCTCTATCCCTCTCCCTTCCTCTCTGTAAAAAATCAATAAAATATATATTTTTTAAAAATGAGATAAAATAAGTTGAGAATAGGTTCCCAAATAGAGTCATTGTTGTTTTTGTGGGAATTAATTTCTCCTACCCTGATGTGGCTTCCTAACAACGAATTACAAAACCGTTAACTACCAGTGTGACTGACCACGTGACAGAATTTCTAACTAGTAGGATTTTTTTGTTTGGTTTCTTAAAGAATTGCAAGTGAAGCAGCCTTCCTCATGAAGTCAGCGGTAAGTGTGTTCTAACAGGACAGAATCGGAGTTCGGAAAATCTGATCTTTATTCTGTAGAATAATAAACACTGATAAAATTTACACAGAGCCATGGCAAGTTAAGCACTTCAATATGCAATATTAATTCATTAAATGCTAACAATAACTCTACGGGAGGGGTGTGATTACTATCTCTAACACAGGAAATGAGGCACACGGAGCTGAAACATCCTATACGTATATAAACTTACTTAATCTTCGTAACAACTTTATTTTGCAAATAAGGAAACTGAGGCACGGCGAGGTATAACTTGCTCTAGGTCATGCAACTGCTAATTGGAGGAGCCGGGACAGAGTCCAGAGCAATCAGCGCCGGAGTCCATGCCGCTCTGCCTACTTTAGCTGTAATGTCTGTGCCAAGTGAGTCTGTAAAGCTAGATGATGCTTGCCAAGCGAGACTTTAAAAAGAAGTGAGTTCCTCCCCAGGAGGAACCAGTGGCCCCGCTATGCGTAGTCACACCAGTCATCAGGGGACAATTTTACTATGCTTACCACCATGGAGTTGCTAGCATGTGCAACCTGTGGAAATTTTACCTTAAACTTTCCCCAATAAGATTCTCCAATAAAACTTTTAAGTTATCTTGAGCCTGAGTTAATTCAATTTTTAATGTTTCTCTGCATATGCTTTCTGTTGTTTTTGTTTGTTTTTTTGCTTCTCTCTTACCTCTTTAGACCCAAGTTCAGAACATTGTACCTTTTAAAATTAACAATGCAAATGTCACATGGAATAGTCTATGTGTCTATTTCACATCTCTTTTTAAATCCATCATTAGATACCATTGGGTGTTTATAAAGAGATGCGCACATCTAGGCACATATTCACCTCAGGATTTATGGTTCTTATTGAGGGAGAATTTCCCTCATGCTCACCTCATGCTATTGTTTGCCTCTCCAGCACTTTACACACACACACACACACACATTCAAAGAAAGAGTAGAGTGTTAACCTTGATGGTCTGTGCCTTAATCTAAACTACTTGCCTCGTTGTCATGATAATGGTCATATTAATGGTTAGGAGCCATTGCCTAAACAGCCTTTGTTCTCCATGGGGACTATGCATATATGTACCAATAATAATTCTATTCAAATGCTCTATCGCCCCAACTTGAAGATGAAGGTTGGTATTGATAACTCTTTCACCATCTGAATACAAATGCAAACAATAGATGTGCACAGAATACCACCATGCCCTCTGACCTCATGCCTGAGGTCACTGGACTCCAAAACAAGAGACAAGACCACTGTGGTCATATAAATCTCAGAGGGGTATTTCAAACCACAACCTGGTATTCCTTAATGAGCTCACGTTGCTTAAACTCTGATCTGACTTGTGGTCAAAAGAAAACCATCCCTTTACTGACAGGTAAAGCCTTCGAAATTCTACAATAAACTCAGCAGTTGAACAAAAGAAGCAACTGAAATATTCACTTTCCCATGGTGCTGCGGTATTTTAAGCCAGGCATTTTCTGTGAGAGCTTCCCACTGTTTGGAGTGAAATGAACAAAAACAAAAGACCAAATGCTTATCAGCTCTACTAATATTTCTTGTTCTTTTTTAAAGTATGTTTTGGAGACAACCCATGATAATAAAAAAACATGGTGGTGAGGTCATCCTAGTTTAACAACACATTCTCTTACATTCATAACCTTGGATAAGCCCCCCACTTCCCAGTCTAAATCAGTTTTACAAAAAAAAGTGTATCTCTCTCTCTCTCTCTCTCTCTCTCTCTCTCAAAAATCCTGGAGAGCTCACTGTAGTAACTATCCTCCAAATGTTTTTACAGTAAAACGTTATTATATAAAAATATAACAAAATTTTTCATAGGTTACAGACTAAGACAATCCTGCTTATAATACATTCTGCACTGTACTAGGCTAAGATATCTGGGCTTGTGAATCCATTTCAAATGACAATGCCCTACAGACTGCAAGGAGGAGGCTATCTCGGCATTGATACCAGGGAAAACACAAGAGTAGAAATTACATGAAAGAATAATCTGTCTCTTCTATTTAACATTTTTAACATGACAGCTTCAAATCCTACCTGATATCAACCAGAAATTAAAAGAGTTAAATCCACTGCAAAAGAAAAAATAAAGCATCCAGCCACAAATACAAATAGGATGGGGTATTGGCATGTCACACCTCCAATGCATCTAGTCTCTATTGTTTAATGGATGTGTCATCTCTGTTTTTCTGTGAAGAGACAAGTAGTCAATAAGAAGAAAAACGATTGATCTACTAACAAGTTTAATAGAACCTTGAAATAAATTCTGTTCCAAACCCAGAAGCCTCCCTCAGTGTAATAGTTAAATTACTGACTTCCAGGCAAAACAAAAATCCTACCCTTAGGCCAGTATCAGCATGATCCTTTATTTGAAGTCTTACAGGCTGTTCCTGGGAAGACCCTGATAGTTTGGCCAAAGAGAAACAAACACATCAAGTAGCACAATACAAGCCAAGCAAAATGGAGCCCCGCAGTATGAGAATATTAAATTATTATGGCTGCAACAGGGGACACAGTGGTTAGCGGCCCCTCCCACTATGGCCTAGCGCCTCTCTTCCCTGCCGTGAGTGAGCTTTGTCATACCTAATATCCAAATGCTTTGATAAGAATAAGATTGCTGATAGCAGGAAACTTTCAGCAGAAACTGAATTTTTCAAAGCCTGCCGTGTTCTCCCGATTGCTTTTCCTAAGATGCCTTCAAAAAAAAAAAATGTTTCCCATTTAAAAATTAGAACGAAGCTCCTATTATGTGCATATGTGTATTACATTTATTTACACGTGCACAGGTCTAAGTTTAGGAGTACCAATATTCACCAGTAATTCAATACTACAAATGATCAAGATAATAGTAAATGCTACACAAGAAAGAGCCCAAGGAAATTGGCTGGATAAGGATAGGGCAGCAGAACGGGCCGAAGCTTTCTGAATCTAACCTTCTGTTGGTGGGGCAAGGGTGTTCTCCCATCCAAAGGATTTCCAGCCGATGCACGAAGGAGACAAGGTCTTAAATCAGGGAACCACCGCCCATGTGGGCATTATTGATGGCACCTTGTTAGAAGACGCAGTTTGGGCTCCTTTATTCCCTTTCATTTTACACAACACTCCCCTCAATGGACCCAGTGGGGTGGGGTATAATGTGGGTTTTTTTGGAAGAACACTAGTAATTGTTAACAAGTTCAATATCTGTACTTAAGGTTGATTCAGAAAACCTTGCTCTTTGTCCCAATCAAATAATGGTTTTAGAGAAATGCTACCCTTTTGAATTCTTTTCTTAGTCAACGCTATTTGGTCTACAGCCATTTTCAATACAAAATTTCAATGGCTTGAAAAAAAGCAGCAGCTGGAGACTAAAGCCTTGCAGGTGGCTGCTGATAAATACAGTATTGTAACTTGCTGGTATGAGACCTCACCAAGTATTCTGAATACAGGTCAAAAGTCCTGACAAATTCAAAAGTCAATTTTAAATTATAATTACATGCAAGTAATTCCTTACCCTTGCCACCCAAAAGGATCTCTTTTTCCTTTCCTGATTACATGGGAATGGACAGAATTTTCTTCACCTTTTACCCACAGACTCATATCAGTGTATTTATCGTGTCACGAAAACGCAGTTATTTCTGGAACTTTATAGCTTAAAGCAGTGGTGGCCATTTCTTTAAGAAGGAGTCACCATTTTTCCAATTATATATATGAGAAGTCTATCCTTTAAGTATATTTTTATAGCTGTTGGGGAAGAAAAACACTGAAGAAAGGTAAATCGTTTATTACCACTTTGCCATCATGTGGTAGCACCAGTACTCTTCCTCGATTCTCCCTGCCACATTTGGCCACATTTGCGCTATTACTGTGTCTGCTAGCACTTATGTTTCTCATCTTCACAGAATTAATTGGTAATTGCTTGTATATGTCTTCAGAAGTATTGTCTCTTTCACATATTTGCTCTATCTCCATATTTAAATTATAGATTTTCAAAAATCAAGAATTATATCTTCATTTTCTGTATTTCCCCAAAGCAAGCCTCTCTCTGTTCAATATGAATATTTAGTAAAATAGTTGACAGTTATAAAGGAGAAAGAGATCCAAGAAGGCTATAGAACCACATCTTAACAGTGGTCATTTTTTGCAGAAATGTAGTCAGAGGAAGGGAGATATGTTATATAATTCTGGTGTTTTTTTTAATAATCAGTATACATATTTTTATAATAAAATCATAATAAATTCAAATAATTTTGGAGAAAAAGGAAAGATCCTCACTCACCTAATGTTCCAATTCAACTACACCATCAATTTATTAATCAATAGCACAAATGAGTTATAGATCTTGCTTCAATGTGAGAAATATGGAATATACATCTTTTAATCTGAACTTTGACTTACCCTGTGCAAATGGAGAAAAGAAATTGCATTTTTAGAATGAAATGGAATGTCATCTTGCCATACCCATCGTATACTAGCATTCATTCTTCCAACAAATTTTTTAACATCTACTATATGCCAGACATTTTTCTAGGCATTGAATAAAACAGGTAAAATATTACTCTCATCACTAAATTACATTCTAGTTGGGGTAAATAGACACCAAACAATAGCATACTTAATAGGTCATATGGTGACAAGTACTTTGGGGAAAAAATAGAGAAGAAAAATTGGGACTGCCATGGGTAGTAAGGATGGTTGCAATGATCAGCTCTGTGAATTCCAGGTCTTGTCTTACCTTGAGATAGGGCTGCCTTTAAGCCCGATTTCAGTCCCAGTAGGAGTAGGAAATGGTGAGTTTACAGACTAGCTATACAGCTGACAAATATATATACAAGATTGCCAACTGATTCCTATGGCAGGAACCCCTGTATCTTCTTGCTTTTGCACTGAAGCCACACAGAGAGAACCTGCTCTGCCAAATGTTGTTGTGTGTGTTTTTAAATTACCAAATAATAGCACTTTTAGAAAAACGTAGAACCTCTTCTACCAAGAGCACAATATTCATGGAATTAGAGTGCACTGGGGGATCTACATGCTTCTATTTTCTCCACAACTAAGATTGGTTTTAGTGAAACAAGTTTTAACCCAACAAAGGTCAGAGTGCCTTAAATATTCTTACGATCAAATAGGAGTAGATCCAGGTTTTACAGAGTCTGAAGCTTATACAATTTGAGAAGGCCCTCGTTAAGAAAAGAAATACCAAATTATAAGTAAAAATCAGGCATTAAAGTGAACATTTATTTAAATTAGAAAAGAAATCAAGAAAAACTCTATAATTCACAAAGCTCACAAACAACACAGAATTCAGACGAATAATCCAGACTATCTTCTGGCTCTGTTCATTTCAAGTTTGTTTCTCCTCAATTACCCAAATACGCCAGTGATGAGCACAAGAGTATACAGGCTCTGGCCCTGCTCCTTTGTGTCATAATGAGGATTAAACCAATTCAGCACTGGAAGAAGTTTCTACACCAAGACCATCAAGCAATAATTTAACTACCTCCTCCCTCCTCCCTCCTCCCCCTAACCGGTTTGGCTCAGTGGATGGGGCATTGGCCTGCGGACTGAAGGGTCCCAGGTTCAATTCTGGTCAAGGGCATGTGCCTTTCACAATCCAGAACTGATGACTCCCAACCTCTAGCCTGCCGATTGCCCCTAACCACTCCCCTGCCAGCCTGATCAACACCTAACTGCTCCTGTGCCAGCCTGATTGCCCCTAACTGCCCCCCCTGCCAGGATGATCCTCCCCAACTGTTCTCCCCTGCAGGCCTGGGTCCCCCACAACTGCCCTCCCCTGCAGGCCTGGTCCCTCCCAACTGCCCTCCCCTGTGGGCCTGGGTCCCCCACAATTGTCCTCCCCTGCAAGCCTGGGTCCCCCCCAACTGTTCTCCCCTCCAGGCCTGGGTCCCCCCCAACTGTCCTCCCCTGCCAGCCTTGGTCCCCCCCAACTGTCCTCCCCAGCAGGCCTGGGTCCTCCCCAACTGCCCTCCTCTGCAGGCCTAGTTTCCCTCCTCTGTAGGCCTGGGACCCTCCCAACTGCCCTCCCTTGCTGGCTATCTTGTGATGGCTATCTTTGACCACATGGGAGCAGCCATCTTTGACCACATGAGGGAAGCCATCTTGTGATGGTCAATTTGCATAGTACTCTTTTATTAGATAGGATATATATATATATATATATATATATATATATATATATATAATTTGTATTGATTTCAGAGAGGAAGGAAGAGGGAGAGAGAGATAGAAACATCAATGATGAGAGAGAATCATTGATTGGCTGCCTCTTGCATGCCCACTACTGGGTTTCAAGCCTGCAAACTGTGCATGTGCCCTTAACCAGAATTTAACCTGGGACCATTCAGTCCACAGGCAGATGCTCTATCCACTGAGCCAAACTAGCTGGGGTCTAAGTAATGTTTTCTTAATGAAAACTGCAAATAATTAGAAAATAAAAGTATAGGAGACAAAAATAAATTATATTCTGTGCCCTAACTGGTTTGGCTCAGTGGATAGAGCATCAGTCTACAGACTGAAAGGTCCCAGGTTCGATTCCAGTGAAGGGCATGCACCTTGGTTGCAGGTACATCCCAAGCAGAAGGTGTGCAGGAGGCAGGCGATTGATGTTTCTCTCTCATCGATGTTTCTAACTCTCTCTCTCCCTTCCTCTCTGTAAAAAAAATCAGTAAAATATATATTTTTTAAAAAAGAGTATAGCATAAGGGCAATGTTATATCACAGGATGTACAGTAGGTAATTTGGTATATAGATTCTTAAAAATAGTTATGGATTACGCATTTATTCTAAAGTTACCCACCCCTTGGCAATTAAATTGATTGTTTTTGTTTTGCATTCCCAGGAATGAGATAAAAACAACACACAGCTATTTCAGAAAAAAATAGAAATCAGTTTAATGGAAAAAAATATGTATATATCAATTTCTTAATCTCAAGAATCCTTGGGGTCCTTATTAATACAACATGCCTTTCAGGGTTGTATGATGACTAATACCAAGGTTCAAAAAACATCTAGTGCAATGCCCAGGAGGATCTCAATAATAATTAGCTAATATTATTACTATTGATATTTTTTTAAGTACCTAGCATGTTACAATTGTAACAAAAGTTATTTTAGTAATGGAAAGAAAGAAAACCAATCAAATTGTAAAGAAAATGCAAAAACAAATCTGGAGAAATTATTATATTACAAGATTCACAGGAAAAAAAGAATAGGATGGTCATTAAAGACAATAGATTAAAGCAAAAAACTGGAATTAGAAAATAGAGTTGATTAGAAGACAGTAAGGGGCTGAAATAAAATTGGGAGTCAGGTACCATACAAAATAAGATGGTTTTGAGATGGACCTGAAGGATCTGTTCCCAAATCAGATTGCTGAGCATAGACGAAAAGCACAGGCTCTTGACCTGGGGATGACGGGCAGGCTCTGAGAGATCTTGGAAACCTCTAAAACGGTGTGGGAGAATGTTACGTGTGCAAATATCAGAGCAAGTATTTTTCTGAGAAGAGGGTCGATGCATCGCATCATACTTTCAGAGATTTATGACCTCAAATTTTTAAGTGTTTGCTGACTAAGCCAGATCAATTAGTCAACAGAAAACATCTGGCCGCTGTATGTCTACATAGGCACTATCCCAAGATTGCCAAGTATTGAAATGGTCTTCTACTTAAAGTGTATAGGGCAGAGAGGGCAAGAGTTTAGCGGGGCACATAATGGATGTTAACATACAAACATTCAAAGCTGTAAATAATTTTTGTGAGTTTATTTGAGCCAAACTGTTGACAGTTGCCGGGAAGCAAAATCTCAACGTATTGGGATAACGCTCTGCAGAATGGTGATGTTTTACCTTGTTTTATACATTACAATCAGAGGAGACATAAGTGGGTTACATGAAATCCATCAGTGATAGATTAGGGAGGTGGGAGAAAGCAAAACAGGGGATCTGGGATTGTATAAAAAGGTGAAATGATGGACGCATGCTTCTTTTACCCAGATGAGTACAGTACAGTTAACAGTCAACACTTAACACAATAACAATGAGGAAATCTGTAGCCTCCAGTCCTGGTGCCATTTGTTATGCCCTGTGGGGTTGGGGAAAGTGGGAGGAGGGAAGTTACCCAGACATTTCACAGGTAGGTTATCTTAGATGCAAAAAGGAAATGGGCTCAGTAAAGATCAAAGTTGATCTTTGTCAGGGAAGATACTGGCCTAGGTCATAACTACCCACTATCAACTGCTTTTAGTTAAATTTTTTATTTCAGACCACCCTTTGTGGTTACTTTAGGTCTCTGAGTTTGCAAAACTGCCACGCAGGCCTTCCCTGAGCTAGTCAGATTAGCAGGTGGCCTTTTTTCGTCCACATGGGCGAGTCACAGCCCCATCCCCATGATTTTTCCTGAGCGGATATGTGGGAGGCCATGGCCAGACCTGCTAGAGGTTTGATAGATGAAGAAGCAAGATGGGAACATGGAGCTGTGGCACAGCAAGCGTTTCCCTAAATGACAAAGAGACTGATCCTTGAGGAATGACATCCAAGCATTAGAGAAGGCAGTGAGCATGAGTTCCCGCCTCCCTAAAGAGGCCCTGACTGCAAAACTTTGGGCATACCTCTAGAGGAAGTGGGGAGCCCCAGGGTAGCCATTTCTACACACTCATCCCCCAACATCATTGTGCCCCTTTCACTGATTCTCAGTTTCAGCGAGTCATCTTCATACCAGACCATCTGTAGGAAACACGGAGACAGCAAGCCCCAGGCAGCTCTGCAGAGCTATGCAGAGACGGCATTCGACATATTTTTATCACATCTCAGTACTCATAAATATTTCATAAATATCTGTAATTTCAAAAGCAAACTTACAGGGTAGCACTTCAATTTAAACATGGATACAGTTTATTTCAAAGTAAAAGTCTATTTCAAAATAGCTGTGGCTCACCCTAAAAAATATCTTCTTTGTCAATTTCTCCAGAGAGAAGCAAAAGAAAATGGGCCTCCCCCAAAAGAAGGCCAAATTCAAGGGAAAATGTGAACTCCAGGATAGAGTTTCAAGTATTGTCCTTCCTAAATATTCTTAGATGTTTGTAGATTTTTCCCCTACAGGCCATTTTTTATCACGTTTTAAAGATGAATAAAATGGTGAGGACTGTGTTTCCTGTGGTTGAAAGGGGGTCACGGTGCAAGTTCTGCAGGTAACCCATCAGAAACTAAGAAACAAAACTTTTAGAACACCAAAAGAAATCACAGGACAAAATAATTAAAAAGGCATTGATTTAAACAAATTAATAGATGCATAATTCAAACAACAATGACTTTAAAAGATTTTTTTAAATGGAGGCTCAATAACCACTTCTAGTTTAAAAAAAAAATAAAGCTAAGCTGAACAATAGCAATAAAATAAACTACAAAACCATATTTGATAAGTTCAGGATGAGTAGGTAGGTCTTCATGTTCTTATATCTTGAACATGACGAGCTTCAGGAACTAAGAGAAAAAGAATACAGACATTATTAACATACTAAAGGCCTGGTGCATGAATTTGTGCATGAGTGGGGTCTCTTGGGGTGGCCTGCAGGTATCAGGTTGAAACCCACAGTCCAATGCCACCTGCTGCTCCTGTCTGCTGCTCCTGCTCATCTCGGCCCTCGCTTTGCCTGCCATAGGCTGTTGCCCAGTCAGTCCTGATCAGAAGAGGCTCGTGTCACCATAGTGGCACTTGCCAGCCGTGAGCCCTGCATCTGGTGCCTGCCCAATGGGGCTGGGGAAAGGAAAGAATGTAATCGACCCTCTGGGTGGGCAGTGGGATGCCCTTGCCAGCCCAGCATCCAGATCCGTGCTCCTGACATTAGCACTGGTTGTCGGGAGCCACCTGGCGGGCACTTTCATATCATTTCTTCCTTGTGGAGCGTCTAGAGAGAGGAAGCAGCCGTGTCGCTCAAGGCGGACTTCCAGGAGGCTGGCGGCACTGTCAGGATTGTGCCTGCAGCACTGATCCATCCATGGGTGCCTGGCCCGTAATCCGGAGACTGGGCTTGCAGGACTACTGAGGAAGTGAGTGGCTGCTGCTCAGCTGGTGGGCTGCAAGGACAGGTAGGTCAGCTGAGCAGTGCTCCTTCTGTGGGAGCACACTGACCACTAGGGGCAGCTTCTGCATTGAGTGTCTGTCCCCTGGGGGTCAGTGTGTGGCATAGTGGTCATTCCACTGTTCAGTCATTCAGTCGCATAGGCTTTTATCTATAACAATAAAAACATAATATGCAAATTGACCGAACGACTGAACAGCAGAATGACCCACCTGGAGACCTTCCAGATGACCTTCTGGATGACCATGCTATGACAGGCACTGGTGCCAGGTCAGCCAAGGCAGGTGCGATGCTATTGGTCGGGGGTCAGGGGATCTATCATGGCCCTGTAATTGCCCCACTGAGGGAGGCCCAGGCCATTCTCTGCCCAGCAATCGATCACAGAGCCCCAACTGAGTGGGCAGGGCCTCCCGGTGGGCAGCAATCAATCTCGGAGCCCCACGATTGATCGCCTCAAAGAGGGAAGCCCAGGCCACCTGACCGGTGGTGCTACAGTAGGTGGGCGGGACCTCCCTCTGCAGGGCGATTCATCTGGGGGTCCTGTAATCGATCACCCCACAGAGGGAGATCCAGGCTAGCCAAGTGATCACACCCCACACCTGTCATTTGTAGAGGGAGGTGACTGGTGGTGGAGGAGTGGGGGGTAGCCTCGCACAGATGGCAAGCAGTGGCAGTGGTGGGGTGGGGGCAGGGCCAGCTGCCAGCAGCCAGGGGAAGAAAAGCCCTGATAGGCCCTGATTGCCAGCCAGGCCTAGGGACCCTACCTGAGGGGTCCTGGATTGTGAAAGGGTGCAGGCCAGGCTGAGGGACACCCCTCCACCTCCTCCCACCATGCATGAATTTCATGCACCAGGCCTCTAGTATATATAGATTTTTATACAGAACAGTGTTAGCTTTGTCCATAAATGTTAGTTTCCCGTCTTGGAATATATATATTTTCCCTCAGCTTGTTCAGTTTATAGCTAAGGACAAAACGAGAGATCAAGTATAGATGGGTAAGAAAAGTAAAAAGAAATATATTTGGCAATGCTAGATCATACAGACATCTAGAGTCCCACACATATATTCTGATGGGAATACCAAACAGCCACATTCTCCATAAGCATGCTTTTCCTCGTAGCCGGAGCACTCAGGAACCTCAAGTACTTGATAACCTACATTGAAATGCACCTTGGAGTTGCTTCCTTCCGAGAAAGGAGGCCCCTTCTTTCTCTGAAGTACCCCCTGCAGACAGCGGAGTGGAGGCTCAGAGAGGTGCAGTGTGGGACAGAGAAAGGGAAAAAGCCCTTTCTTCACACTCGTGCTGCTCTGAATGCGGACCATCTGTGCCCCCAGCTGGAGCGCCGGCAATGGTCTGGCACTTGAACCACACCATATTTACAGATCTAAACACAAATGGCTACTGCCTGATTGTTTCATGATTCATTAGTCAGACAAGCTCTCCTCTCCCACCAGCACAGCTGTTACAGAGTAAACCTTTGTCACTTAATAGGCCTGATTATTACTTTCCATCAAAGGTATTGATCTGTGTCACCTCTACTTAAGGGAATGGGGGAGGAAAAAAGGGGGAATAAAACATACCAGGAAAACATGAACATGAAGGAGGAGGAGGAGGGACATTCGCCAGGATCGAGGACATTGCTTCCTGGCATTGCCCCGAACGTCTGGTGTCGTGTCTCTGGCTGTGGTGACTGACTTTCTCAGGAAGAGGAGCCATATCTCACCTGGAGTTCCACCCTGAGCCCCAACCTCTGCATCACACACCCAGACCACACAGATCATTGTTCAGCAATGGCACAGGGTGAAGTGAACCAAAAATCTGTATCAATGAATAAACCAAGCCAGTCTGCAGATCAAGTATAGGCTCCAGAGGGAATTTTTTATAGCTTCTGTAATTATCTCCTTTTGTGTAACAAATAAAGTGAAGCTATAACCCTGGGCTGTTCCCTGGGCATACAGCACTGACCCAGGTTGAGAGGTGCTCCTGTTGGCTGCCAGGCGGGTACGGCAGAGACTGGCTGGGAGTGCGGAATGCCAGCTCGGCACCCTGGGTGACACCTCAGTACTCTGCTCTTACTCCCTCTTTAAAAAAAAAAAATCTCTTCACTTTCTTTGTTGAAAAACTCAAAGGAACAAAAAGTGAGAGTATTTCCTGGGAGGGAGAAGACAAAAACAAGCTATCAGAAATTATAGCAATTTAATAAAAACCATCATCACCATAACAATTATTTGGGAAACACAGAATTTTAGAAAGGAAGACCAGAGGTTATCTAATCTCCTGATTTGTCAATAGCAAAGGAAGCACACAGAGGTTAAGAATTTTCCTATCACACAGCTTTTTGGGTGAGACAGCTGAAACTTAAGAAAGAAGAAGAAGAAAAAGTCCTCTGCTAACCAACTCAGCCCTCCAAATACCAAAATCTCAGCTCAAACAGGGGTGGTTTAAACTCATATTGTAGTTCCCACAGCCTATAGAAGATTAAAAAAGTGAGAGAACTTTGCTCCGAGTTTGTGGAATTAGCCTCAGTATAGTCACACTTTTGCAGCATATCACAAACGACAGCATTTTCCTTTACATAGTACACACGTGTGTATGCATGGATACCACACGCAAGTAGCCCAATGCACGCATGCATGCAAAATGGGGCTTTGCTCTTACAGCCACTTCACAGGGAGCTCCAGCCCGCTGAGATTCCAGCAGAGGCCGGTTCTCTCTTCCCTTTGTCTCCATAACACTCACTGCCATTGTTACTCAAATCTAGTATATTAATGAGACTTTTATTACGCCTTTTCCCCAGACCTCACACTCCAATTGTAAGCACGTTGTCATTCTGGTTCACAGAGGTCAACAGCCCTGCTAGTACATCACTGTTTGTGTTACGGTGCTCACACAGAGGTGATGGATTGACAAGGCTAGACTTTGAGACCCGCCATTTATGTGACCGTCAATAGCAGCAAGAGACAAGGCCCACCCTGCCAACTTGGTCCATTTGGAATGAAAGGGGGTGGTCAGAACTCCGTTTGCTTAAGTTTCTATTTCCACAGATACTGTTAACGAGGAGAGCATTGAAAATTATCTGAATGAGATGTTTCCCTGAGGTGCTGAACAAGCCCCTTTCATAGTATTCTATTCCCAGTAGGCCCTTGGCCAAGGGTAGGATGCTAATGACTTGAGATCACTTCTGACTCAGCCCAGATTTTAATCAGCAAACTGGCAATGGAAGCCCCCTGTCCCATTTCCATGTCTATAGTTCTCCAGGTGTTTTAATTGTTCCACTTGATATCCATGTCCAGGGCCATCAAGTTTTCCCTTCTCCATTCCCAGGTCCCACATGGCATTAGGAATTTTACTCTTTGGAGCAGAATGTTAATGAAGCATTCAGGGTAAGTTTTGTTACCCATAAAAAAATTTTTTAGCAGAAATCACATCCTTAATTCTTTCATCAAAAACAGAATTCAGATTTGGAAGCGAATGAAATCTTATTGATAGCCAACTTTCAGCTTTCAAGCTTTCCAAACCAGAGTTTCTTTTCATAAGTTATGTCTGTCCGTTGACAGGACCAATATGATTCTACGTGGGCACAGTTTGGCAAACAGGAACTCCACATAATACAGTGCACTTGAAATTCATATAAAAAGAAAGCTGTCAGCAAGTGGAAACTGACTAAAATAAAGGGCATTTGTTCTTGACAGGGAAGGAAAATCAGCTTATGGCCATAAAAAGGAAACTGATTGGCAAAAACCCATGTGAAAATGCCAAAGTCTTAAAAATACACTTTAATGTTTTCTCTGTTTATACTCCACTTGATAATTTGATTTTGAATCTAAATATGCATTCCTCTCAGCATATCAACAAAAATCAACCTTACCCAGAAATCTACATATAGTGTCAAAACGGCATTTGGAAGTATCCTTTATAAAAACGATCCTTAATTTTTTAAAGAAACATATGACAGCTGTTTATTATGCCTTAGAAAGTTCAGTGAGGCCGGAAGGATAGGTACACTATCTCCATTTTGCAGACCAGACACTGAGGGGTTATGAGGTTAAGAATAGAAAAATACCATCAAACAATGTCTATAAAGCTCCTACATATAGAGAGCCACTCTCTGGAATGTAAAAAAAAAAAGAAAAAAGGTATTAGTGATAACTGAGGAAGATCCACATGATGGTACACACAAAGAAAAGAAACAGCTGCATCAGGCCAAGGTCTTCCCAAGGCTCTGTCCTAGAGAAAGTCCACTGGCTGGCATCCAGAGATACTCACATGCTCAGCAAGCCATGCAGAATGGGTCTCGAATATGAGTACATTCTACCGGAATAAAACAAAACATTTCTTGGGTAGCCACTTAAAATAGTGTGTCTTTAAAAATAGACATCACACATGCTCTTATATAGCTGCATTATTTAGCTAAATATACATGAAACAACTGACACGAAAATCCAAAAGATACATACAGCAGATTGCAGTGAAAACTTACGGTTGTATTTAGTTACCTACAATTTTAATTTGGTTTTGCAACCAAAGCCAACAGTACTCAGGGTTGGATAATTGTGCTTTCTTGTTCCTAAAAAATGTCAACACCAAAGTATGATCCGGAAAATGCTTTTCCTTTAAATATTTCTTCTTTATTTTTTCCCATACATTTCTTTATATGGAGAATATCCACAGAAATTTTTTAATGTGCTCTATTTATAGTTCTCGTTTCTAAGTTTAAAACTCATCACAGTACATCTTAAAATATCTCTAGCTAATGTATAAGTCTGGGTTATAAAATAATAAATAAATAATAGCCAACATTTAGGAACCACTATGTGGCAATCACACACATATTCACTTCTTCAATCATCAGATTAACACAGAAATTAACTAAGTTCCATTATTATACAAATCTTAGAGACAAGTAACCCAAATCACAGAGAGGTTAAAGAGCCTGCCCTAAAGGGTCAGAGCTGGAATTCAACACCAGGCTGGCTCCAAAGTCCATGCTCTTAAATTAAAATTTACCAATAAAGAGAAGAGGGAGAGAGGCAGAAGAAAGTAGAGAGGAAGAAAGGGAATAAAAGCTTTAAAAAATTGAGCCCCCCCC